>CM052197.1:4850588-4864119 GCA_028455805.1 Lasioglossum figueresi
GAACAAAATTATGAGTCACTTTAGTTTCTCTTTCACGTCGTAATTTTCTTTTCAAGGAAAGTATAAAATGTCGGTGTCCTATCGACGCAAAGGGTAGAAAGAAAAATAGTCCGCACACATATTTCTGCAGAGGAATTTCTAAAAAATGGTGATAGAACAAAATTATGAGTCACTTTAGTTTCTCTTTCACGTCGTAATTTTCTTTTCAAGCAAAGTATAAAATGTCGGTGTCCTATCGACGCAAAGGGTAGAAAGAAAAATAGTCCGAGCATATCTCTGCAGAGGAATTTCTAAAAAATGGTGATGGAACAAAATTATGAGTCACCGTAGTCTCTCTTTCACGTCGTAATTTTCTTTTCAAGGAAAGTATAAAATGTCGGTGTCCTATCGACGCAAAGGGTAGAAAAGAAAAATAGTCCGAGCATATCTCTGCAGAGGAATTTCTAAAAAATGGTGATGGAACAAAATTATGAGTCACTTTAGTTTCTCTTTCACGTCGTAATTTTCTTTACAAGGAAAGTATAAAATGTCGGTGTCCTATCGTGTCGTCCAAATGAAAATATATTGTTTCCGTTTGGATTGAAAAATTTATGGAACTTTTCCATATCTGTTGAAGACGTATGACGCTGCGTTACTCTTTTCTCAATAATTTTCGCGATGTCTTATAGTTTCGTCCACCGCCGGAGCTCAACCTCGACCTCGACCACGACCTCGACTACGAAGTTTCGCGGTTTCGGCCCGACTACTCACTCGTTGACCAGGCCGAGATTGGTGTAACGATCGCGACGCGTCCTCCGGTAGTGCGATATCACCTCCTGCGGAGGACGAAGCGGATATCTCGATGCTCGTCGAAGAACGGCCTCGATGTCGGGTCGGGAGAAGACCGAGATCACCGGGAAGTTCCATAGTGCCTCTTCTTTGCAGAGCGGCCCGTAACGTCGATGCAGATCTATTCTTGAATTAGAAACACAGCGAGCTGAGTTCAAACATCCTATATCCATCCGAATTTTCAACATCAAACGTCGAACATCATTCGGCGACCTTGTTTCTCAGGGTCGGCCAAACTCCTTACCTTTGTAAGCGTCGTGGATCTTGTTCAATCGATAGCTACCGAACCATGAGAAGATCCACCTGGTGCCGAGGATCGGCAGAGAGTACGGGCCCGGCACGTCCGACACCGTCTTGCATTTACTCTTGCTGCTTCCCTCGTGTTTTTCCTCGGTCGAAGCTGTCGATCGTCGCAAAAAAACTTTACCGAGAGGTTCGACGCCGCGGTCGGAGGATCCCTCTTTTTCCCCTCTGGCGAAACTACGCGAGCAACGTTTCGCGTTCGAGCTACGCCCAGACATTGCGAGAGGCAACTTCGCGTATCCGAGACGAGCCTGCTAAACACGCTCTCCGGCTTATCCCTTTTGCTTGTCCGGTCGTAACGTGCACTGCAATCGCGGCGATTGCGTTCGCGCCGGACAATTGACGGAACACGCCAAATCGATTAATTTCGACGCATCTACGCTTCGTCTTGCGTTGCAACTCTCAAAAGGGACTGCAAGGCGGAGCGTGGCGGCATTATTCTCTAAAATTCGTTCGAGGTTGTTAACCAGTTAACTGCGTTCGACGTGTGTACACGTCAATCCAGAACTCTTTCAAGAATGAATTGTTAATGTTTTGTCAAATAAAAATATAGAGTATCCGACCAGAGCTTTATTTTTAATTTAATTAATTGTCATATCGATTGTCCCTCTCACCTGGGACAAATCAATTTTTACGTACCTGAACGTGTTTTTAGAACTAGGGCAGGATTTCACTCAATCAAGTCCAAATCCACATATGGTTTAATGGATCCCTTAAATCGTATTATTGCGGACTCTACATCGCTATTTCATGATATTGACTTTTTCAATGGGTCGTTGCAATCATTCGAGAGATTAATTTAATACCTGCATTCCTACAGCTTGCGGCATGTCCCTTTATAAGTAATTTTAGGTTAAGACTTTCATTCTCGTTTTTCTTTTGTATTGTAAATATTTGTATAAATTTCGGTCCGTACATAATAATAATAAAAGGTGGTTCGGATCCCACCGTAACAAACAGTAGGTCCCGCTGAAGATTAGGCTGAAATAGGCTGAAATTAGGCGATAGGGGGAGTGGAAAGAAGGGAGAGACTGGTAAATGGATTTGAAAACCCTGAGGGGACCAAATAATCATCAACCACATAATAATAATAATAATAATAATAAATGTAATCCTTCCTCGTTTTTCGTAAAATTTATAATAGGAACATTTGCTCTGCGTTCGACGTGTACACTTGTCATTGCTTGATTTTAATTCCGCGCTCAGTCGGGGATTTTTAAAACTAAATTCCGCGGTTAAGAGGTTAAAGGTTGTGTCGATGACTTTATCCATAACGTATACACTTGGAAAGTATAGTTTTCTCTGGTTTTAAGTCGAGACTACGCGTTAGTTAATAACAGTGGTGTTTTCGTTGATAAAGTACCGCGCTCATTATTGTTACGTTCCACGATTTCTGTGGACGAAAATGATTCTTGATTATTCCCACTGTCGTTTCCTACGATCGAAAGTGTACCACGCGCCCAGCAGCACGGCCACTAGATCCAAATACCATGATTGAATAACTCTTAAACCACTAAAGATATTGCAATGAAATTTGAACCGAATATTTAAAAAACATAATTCCTTCTCAATGATTCGTAATAATAATAATTTGCTTTATTTCAGCCTTTAACAAGACATCCGTACAAAACTATCTTGTTTCACGCATTCGGCCCATATCTTCTCTCATTCTTTTCTATGTCTCACTCATTCCTACCCTATTCTACTCTTTTAGCATCCTAATTATCCCTAACCTACTTAATTCCTTCCCCGTACCCTAACTTTTGCATTTTTGTTGGTTTAGGTATGTTCTTTGGTATATTTATGCTCTCTTTTCTCTCTTTTTCCTCAACTTCTCCAACCGCTCTTCAACATTTCTGTCTTTTTTCCCGCTCGCTGCATCCTCGAGCCTGATCATTTCCCCCATTATCCTGCAATTTCTTGTTAAATGCTCTAGGCTACCATACTTGTCCCCACACAGGTCGCATCCTCTCGCTTCTTCCTTCATGCGTGTATTACAACTAGAACTGCTATTGTGCTTGACTATTTCTTTCATTTTCGTGGTCGGTGGACATTTAGAAATTGTTGGAAATCCTGACACTTTCAACAATGCCTCGACTTTCTAAAAAGTCCTTTCTTGTAATAAAACGAAGGTAGTAAAGGGGCTGGCAGCCAGATGTGTCTTCGAAGGGTCTTGCAAAGGAAATCACAAAGGGGCCTGAAGTATATAAGGACCCCATTTCCTATTTTCTCTCTCTCTTAGTGCTCTCCGAGTCTTTTAGTGTTCTGACCAGTATAGTCGCGCGCGCGAAGCATCTCTTGAAATAACGTTTCTTTCCGCCGCCGTGCAAATAAATCCGTTCAAATTGAATATACCGAGTTTCAGTCTATCCAAACTCCCATCGTAATCCAATAGAAATCAATATCAATTGAAAAACTATCTAAATTAGAAAGTTGATTCTTTTGCAAAATGTCGCTGGTTCTTCAACCGATCCCACTGCGCGCCGGTGGGTTACACCGTCCAGTATCCTCGCGACGCAAATGGTAAAGAGACCCTCGAGGCAGCCATCGCGTCGCGTCGCGTCGGGGATGTCACGCAATGTTTGGACATAACTTTGAACATAGTTCCACGCTTTCGTGGCCGTTTGGCGCGCTCGTGCGAGCGCAAGAAAGTCGTTTCTAAGGTTGAAGGACGCGAGAACGCACGACCTTGTCGCGCATAACCGCGAGCTCCACGCTTAGAAAGGGGACCATGACCGTAAGCGCGGTGCGGAGCGGTGCGGAGAGACGAGGCACCGAGTCGCTTCAAATTGAAGGTCAAACGCCTTCGAACACGCCTCTACGAGTACAATTTTCTCACTTCCTTTCTCTCTTTCTTTTATTCTTTCTTCGCCGGGTCTCGGACGGCCCGGACCGACGCGGACCGGCGCGCCGCGGCGCGTGTGCACTGACACTGACCCCGCGTAAACGCGATTTTAGAACGTTTTCGCGTTAGCCTACAATCACAGTGGATCCGATATCCGCCGATTCGGCACAACCTCCGACGTTGTCTCTTTCTCGCACGCTTAGAAAAAGAGACAGATGCATCCGATTTCCGCCGATTCGGCTCGACGTTGTGCCTCTTTCACACACGCTTAAAAAAAGAGACAGATGCATCCGATATCCGCCGATTCGGCCCGACGTCTTACGTTATGTGTCTTTCCCGCACGTTTAAAAAAAGAGACAGATGCATCCGACATCCGCCGATTCGGCCCGACGTCTTACGTTATGTGTCTTTCCCGCAAGTTTAAAAAAAGAGACAGATGCATCCGATATCCGTCGATTCGGCCCGACGTCCTACGTTGTGTCTCTTTCTCGCACGCTTAAAAAAAGAGACAGATTCATCCGATATCCGCTGATTCGGCCCGACGTCCGACGTTGTGTTTCTTTCTCGCGCGCTTAAAAAAAGAGACAGATGCATCCGATATCCGCCGATTCGAGCCCGACGTCCTACGTTGTGTCTCTTCCTCGAACGCTTAAAAAAAGAGACAGATGCATCCGACATCCGCCGATTCGGCCCGACGCTGTGTCTCTTTCTCGCACGGTTAAAAGAACAGACGGATGCATCCGATATCCGCCGATTCGGCCCGACGTCCGACGTTGTGTCTCTTTCTCGCACGTTTAAAAACGAGACAGATGCATCCGATATCCGCCGATTCGGCCCGACGTCCGACGCTGTGTCTCTTTCTCGCACGGTTAATAAAAGAGACAGATGCATCCGACATCCGCCGATTCGGCCCGACGTCCGACGCTGTGTCTCTTTCTCGCACGGTTAATAAAAGAGACAGATGCATCCGACATCCGCCGATTCGGCCCGACGTTGTGTCTCTTTCTCGCACGGTTAAAAAAAGAGAGAGATGCATCGCACGTCGGCCGATTCGGCCGATATCGGATCCACTGTGCGCGTACCCTTACACGGTTTTCGGTGATGTTCGCTTTCAACTGACGACTAGCGAAAATTTGTTTGTCGAACGGACGACGCGACAACGCGCATTTCACGTACTTCGCGTGTTTGAAATTCGTTGCTTCGATGGGACAGGTAGTTTTAATATGATTTGAATTATATTTTTAAGATATGCATAACTCACCATTTTTCTTGTGGAAGGCTCCAGCCCAGAACCACCAGGCGGGTCGATAGCTGGTGGCGAGGATCAGAATCGTGAGGAGCGCAACGGCGATCAGCTCGAACCAGGCGCTCGAAAGCAACATTTAGGAACGCTACGGCGAAATTTCTTGCGTCAACGGTGGAAACGTTCTGTTTACCGCGCTCGGGCCTGTCCTTGTCTCGGCGATTCCCTCGATCCGTCTCGCGAAAGTGTCGTCGTACCAGACACGGCGAACAATCTCTTAATTTATAATCACGACCGTCCGTTATCGCGCCGATAAAGAAAGCACGCCGAGAGAGGCCGGAGAATCGGTTTGTTTGGCGGTCGCGACGATCCACGCGAAACGCGAACCGTTCGGAGAGTCGATCGAGGGAACCGCCGATCCTCGCGTATCGCGAGTCACCGGGCGCAAACGATTCCTCAGCGTACACGCAGCCAGCGAACGCGGAGTTGAGCAAAATGAAACGAGACGAAACGCGAGCGATGAGCCGGGATACGCGCGAGTCGCGTCACGCCGCGAATAAAGGCCGAAAAAACCGATGGGTCGCTGGTTCTCCGAGCGAGACTGCCCGCCGGCGTTATTTATGGACCGCCGTTTCTCCTATATAGCGGGAATACGTACAATGCGTATTTGCAACGCGTCGATAACGCGTGTCCCCGCGATGACCCGGCCGCTCCTGCATCGAGTCGCTAATCTCCGGAGCTGTTACACGCATCGGAGAGCACACGCTCTCGAATATATACGTTGTTACGGCCGATACCAAGCGCGATACCCCCGGCATAATAGCGTGTTTCGTCGGCGTTCGTGCCGCGATGCCTTGTCGCGAATCGCGAATCGACGCAAGGCGGGGCATTTCGTCCGAAAAAAACCGGGAAAAACTATTCCAGCGGTATTTATAGGTTCAAGATTTGCGTTAGCGTCAGCTACGACATCCCGAAATAAAAAATGAGTATCGATATTCGGAAGGTCAAGATAACCGAGAGCCTTCATTGAAACTATTTTTCTTTATTTTATCTAATGTGGCGCCTAAATGTCTATTTTTTTGCTGGATCATCGAAACTGTCTGAAAATAAGTGTTTCCTCCAGATCGCATAAAAATAACCTATTCGAAGACAATCGAATGTTTTTATTTCTTATAGGAGCGATGAATAGTAATCAATAATATTTGTCTGTTACACGTGTACACAGCCCGTGCGTCGATAACAATAAAAGAAATCGCTGTACCTGAAGAGGCGGCTTTACTTTTTCGAACGGGACCAAATAACGTGGAAATGCAATAATATAAATAATATCAATATGAAATTCGCGATGCAATTCAATTGAATTCATAGAAAAGATTGTTTCCATGAATAGCAGCACACAAGAACCAACTAGGGATTATAACAAATGTGAAGAGAGATACCACGTTACGGGCGAAACGTTCAATCGAGCGCGTAGATAAAATTTTGTTCGTTTTGGAATACTCCTGGAAAACGTACTTTCGTCATTTTCGGATCGAACCCACGATCGCGTCGTGTTCCAACATTAACGCGAACGATGCACGCGATGTCTATGCGCGAACATTCTCGAAAGAAATTCGAGAACGGCTCTCCCGTTTCGCACGGCAAAGGTGAGAAATATTTCCCGTAGACCGTCGAACTGAACGAGCATCGACATCGAGTCGGTGACGAGGGACTAGCAACAACGATTCGGCAAACAGAGAGACTCGCGCAGGTCGTGTGGTGTGTACCGACGTCCGTGATATCTGGGAACGTCTCCGGTTAATTGTGTGCCCAGATAATGAGACGGCAGAACGTCGCCGCGTCGCTGCCGGTCATTCTAATAGCAAACAGCGATTAGGAGACGGCAGATCACGTTGGCAACCGTGTTCCACGGATTTGCTTTCAAAGTTGCGAAACGCGAAGGATTTTCGAATTAGCTATTGAGCAAACTAGTCCCCCCTCCTAGTTCCCTCGGCAAATCAACCGCGAAATCCTTTCCCCGACCCGTGTAAATCTCATTGTCAGGTATCGTCCCTCCATCGCCATTCGTTTCTCCCAAAATCGGAGAAAATACACGGAATTCGGGTCGTAAACTTTTCCTTCGAAAGTGAAAAACTGCTGCGAGACGAGTTAGCATACCAACTCCGGCGAAAGTCGGCGCGAGTGTTTGCCGACTAATTATCGAAAAGCAAATGTTATCCGTCGCGATCTCACCCGACCAGCGATAACGAACGCGTATCGAGAAAGTCGAGTCGCCTATTTGTCGAACGAGTTTACGTGTGCGCAATAAATCTCACTTCAGACTTAAAAAGCTGAATAAAAGAAGAAAAAAATACGTCGTTGATCGTCGACGTTCGATCCTTCCACGCGAGATCGTTGCTAGCGAGCGTGTCAACCAATTGACACGTTCGACTCCCAAAACATCGATTATTACAATGCGTCCGGGGACAACCATTTTATTTTATCCGTTTGTTCGAGGTCTGAAAACTCGTGCGTACGCGTCGACCGGTGCGAACGCGTTGATTTCACTTTCGAGATAGAAAATAACGGCTGAGATCGGTAGCGAGAGCGTTTGCGAGCTAGAATAGCGGATGGTTAGAGTATCGTTCGCGTCGGACGCTAGCCCCGGATAATTTCTGTTAGCTCGGCGAACGATGCACCGCGCGCCGTGCGCCGTCGAGAATCGTCCGAAGAGCTCGCGAACCCGGAAACACGAGATCCCGTGCAGGAGAACACGTATGATCGCGTGACGAGTACGAACGAGCGGGCTACCGGTAAACAATATAATGAAGCGTTCTTGTACTTACAGGAGGGTGAACGTAGCTCCGGGGGACAGTTAAAAAGAGACACCGAACGTCGTCGTGGCCGTCGCTGATCGCGGATGGTGATGGTGGTAATGTTCGGGGCAATGATGATAATAATGATGATGATGATGATGATGTTGATGATGATGCTGATGGCGGTGATAGCGATGTGGTGGTGGTTCGAGTGGTTGGTGGTGGTGGTTCGCGGCGAGACGGTGGTGGTGGTTCTAACGGTCGTGGTGGTGGTGGTGGTAGACGTAGTGGTGGAATCGGTACCGGTGCTAGTGGTGGTAATGGTGATGGCGCTGGTAATGGTAATGGTAATGGTAATGATAGGTGGCAGTGGTAGGGGCAGCCGGTAGAATCGACCGTAACCGATAAGAAGAGAAATTCGACTGCGAGCGAGCGGAAGGACGGCAGAACGTGAGAGCGGTTGACAGATAGGGTACGAAGAGCGAGCGAAGTTCGATTCGCGAGCGTGTCGCGCGTCTAACGGACGAGAGCAGGCAGCACTTGGAGAATGAGAAACGGCACGACGACGTAACGTCGAGTTTTTGAACGCGCGAGCGACGCGACGAGCAAATTCGACAAGCCGGGCGAGCGGCCGAGCTTCCAAACGAGCGTTAATTGCCGTTAATCGGCAGTTCGTCGCCGCGCTGCCTCGACCGGTGGAGATCCGATCTACGGATCGGCGGAATCGTGGATCCGTTTCGAATATTAACGGGGAACGGAAAGAAGTGTTCGGAGCGGATGTGAAGGGCCCGTGTCCGTCTCCGCTCCGCTCCGCCGTTACTCTCCAAGAGCCAAGAGGAACTTTATTATCTGTCCTGTTAGCTGTCCTCTGTTTACATGCGCCGACGCGCGTTCTTCCCCTCTCGCGCCGTTCTGGCTCCGGGCTGCTCCGAGCATCGGACTCTGAACGCTGATGCCCTGCCCTGCCCTGCTCTGCCACGCTATGCCTCGATATGCCTTGCCATGCCTCGGTCATCATGCCCATGCCGATCCTCTTCGACTCGCGAAACTGTCGGAGGGGGTAGTTTCGCGACGAGTGGGGAGTGTGGGGACCCGAAGAGAGAACAAGCATACGATACGCTCGGGAGATGGCGGTCGAGATCGCGGTTTCGGTCGCGGACTCCGCTTCTGCTTCTGGCTGCTTCTGCTCGCACTTCTGGTTCTGGTTCTGGTTTTACCAGCGAACGAATTTACCAGAGGCGATGCACCGTTGCCACCAGTTGCCACCTCGAGACAAGATTCTTCTCGCGATTGCGCACGTTTTTCTTTTCAACCACCTGCGTGGCACGGCTTACGCGCCAGCGCGCATCGATATATGCGTTTTCTTCGCTCGCGACGAAAGTTTTTCGACCATCCCCTCGCGAATTGCAAAATTCCTCGAGGATCGCGAATTTTTCGAAGTTTTCCCCTCGCTGGGCAAAAACGAAATTCGAGGCAGCTCGATACAGCCGATCGGGCCGGGTACACGTGGCACACGTGGCACGCATGGCACGCCTTTACAAGAGTAAGGTGAACGCGGCCACAAAACACGCGCGTGCGAGTCACGCACACGCCTCTACGTTCTCCGCGCTCGACGTATCGCAGCCGCGCCGAAGATGATCGGCCGACGTTGACCAACCAGGAAGCGATCACGGATAACTGGTCGCTCGCCGGAATTCTGTCCGCGGCGATTACACGTTTCTGTGGTCTGTTTTAAAATTGGAATCCTCCTCGGAACTCGTTTAACGTTATGCCATTAAATCAGGAATTTCCTTGGCGCGGCGCGGCGCGGCTCGATCCGTCCGAACGTGTACTTCCTGAAACGAGACGAGTCCCGCGGGAGTAACTTCGCGAACGGAGAATACGTACATCGAATCCTCGATTCGAGCGGCGAATTGTAATTTGCGTCGATCGAAAGAACGCGTCTCCCTCTGTGCACTTCTTTTATGTACTGTTACTCGAATTCGTCGTACACGGGGATGCCGGTGAAAACGAACGGCAGAACTTCCGCGAAGATATCGATCTTCGGATACAGACTACGCCCGAGCCCCTCGATCATCGCCAAGCTCAGGATCACGCTGCTGAACGATCCGTCTTGCTTCACTCTGTGTCGAATCATCGCCGAGAATAATTCGTTCATAACCGTGGACACGTTCACCTGAATCGATGCATTAGTTGATATCGTTTCCAGTTTCACGAAAGAAGAGACACCCGAAAATCGTGGACAACCTCTTCCTTCGAAAAACAGACCGTAGCGTTTTCGTGTTCGTTTATTTTTCTAATTACGTTTGCCTTTCTGTTCAAGTGAGTGTCGACGATCGTTCGCAGCGTGGTCTTGAAACCTTCCGGATCGGGACACACTTCCGAACTGTGCTCGAGAATGTACTCCGCCGCCAGTTCACCCTACAAGCATAAACCGATCGGAGATCGAGGAATCGGATGGTGGTGGATGACGACTAGACTGTGGATCTTTTCGCGAAATCAAAGTTCTTCCTTTCTTTAAACATTTCCGCAAGCTGAAGCGATTACATCGACGTGCTTGAAAGTTTTTAATCTACCTGCCACTTTAAATTGCACATCCTGTTTATTATGAACGCTTAAAATCGGCAGTCTAACAATGACCGAGCACGTACTTACGTTACCCATCAGTACGGAGCGGAACACGTCTCTAAGATTCCGCTGACATCGAGCGTTCAACGACATCACCAAACCGCAGTCGAGTACAATCAAGCGGGGATAGATCGTCCAGTAATTGCGATCGATAAACTTCCAAAGCCACGATAGCGTTCCATCGGTTGACTCGCGATCCGTCTCGACCAAGATGTTGCCGGGATGCATGTCGCAGTGTATGAAGTTGTCCCTAAACACCTGCAACCGATCGACCGTTTTCGTTTACATTTTCGTGGCTTCGAAAGATCTATAACGAGACCGATTCCGACCATCTTTAGGATCGTTTTGATCCCTATCTTCGCCAGCTTCTCTTGCAGCTTGTTGTCTTTGTATTCCAGGTACTCCAGGATGGAGGCGCCCTCGTGAAAACTCTCGACGAGTATCTCGCGCTGCGTAAAGTTCGTGTAAGGTCGCGGGAAGACGACGTTCTTCTTGTCGGAGAAGTTCGCCGAAAATTGCATTAGATTCTTGGCTTCTCGATTCATGTCGACCTTCGACCAAAGAAAAACCGAGATTACGATTACGGCTAGCAGGTCTAACGGGAGTGGGTTAAAGGGATCACTTGGTTTTCCATTATTTGCGAGAACTCGTTGATGCAGTCGGTCAGACTGAGCCAATAAAACCTCGGCACGATGTACGTCACGCATTTGCAGACTCCCCTCATGATGCAGAGATCTCGTCTGATGCGGAGAAAGTAGAAATGATCGATTAGATCGCGTTAGCATAGCGACGCTGCGATATCGCACCTCAGCTGATCCTTGATTCCAGGGTGTAGGATCTTAACCGCCACCGGCTGCAATTGTCTATGCTGAACTTCTGCTTCTCCGTCGATCTCGTGGCTCGCCGCTCCATCTGAAATTCGTGTACAAGTTCCCTGCAATCTCTCTCGAGCGTGATCATGATCATCGTATTTACCGATCAGCCCGAGGAACGATCCGAGTCTCAAGTATTCGGCAACTGTAGAAAGATACGTTGAATGAAAAACGCTCAACGATTGGATCTACCATTCGTTTCCGTTCGTCTGGTCATCCGCAGACATGTAGGTACAACGTACGATTCGTCGATCTCGTCTGTCGGTTGGTCGGTTTATCTTACGACAGCAAAACTTTCTAATTTACTTTGAACGAACGTTGAAATTCGTGGGTTTTGCGCTGCCTCGACACGAGCATTCAAATCTACCCACGCCTTGTACACCTATCGGCCAGAGACGAGACGATTAGACGAACAAACGACGCGTCGCTTTGTCCTCGATGCGCTGCGCTGTTCTACCTGAGCGCAACATCCGGATCCGATTGGCGCCTTGTTCTCGAACTTGACGAATATTTCCCTCCAACGCGAACCGTAGATCGACTTCAGCAACTGTTCCGTGTAGAACCAAGAATGCGGCGAAACGTTGCGCTGTAGCTGCGCTAGCGTGCGACAGATGTCTTCGGAGAACATATCTTTTCGCGTGGACGCCCACTGGCCGAACTTTATGAAAATCGGCCCGAGAAACTCGATACCTGTAGAAAAGTTCGAACGCGTTTAGCGGAAACTGATTAACGCGTCGACCGCCGCGTGAATTTTCACTGTTCCCTACAAATTTCATGAATAAAAATTAAAAGAAAAATCAAAATTATTTGCATAACTGCGTCCACCTTGAACAGGAGCCAAGTAGAAATTTCATCGTCTAATCATTTTAATAATCTGGGACTTACGCATTGAAGTAAGCTCTTAAGTTTTTTTAATCTGCCTCCTGCTTTAAATTGCACCAACTCATTGTTATCGTAAATGCATAAAGTCTGCAGATTTTATGCATTTGCAACAAGAATGAGCAAGTGCAATTTAAAACACAGTGAACATATTCAAAGACTTTAAGGGTATTAAATGGGAAGAATATAAATTTATATTCGGCTCCTGCGTCTTGCAATTGATGCACAAACTTTTTATTTTGCATAAACATCCGGGGTCTAGTTATGACAATCATTTTTAAGTAAGTCAATGGCGATTGGCGACCACCGCGGCAGCCAACGTGTCGATAAAGTAATTTCCAACGAGAAAAGACGTTTTGTCGTTACTTTTCACGAGAATGCTCGGGAACGTGTGTTTGTATGCGACACGCGTTACCAAATAAGCGACAGTCAGTCCGAAAGCGACAGATCCTATCACGAATACTCTTGCCGCGATTAAGATAGCGTTCCGAATTCTAACAAAGAAACTGTCCTGATCTTTGGCCGTCTCCGCGAACATGTTCTCGCGGAACAGCGAGCGTCGATCGGGCTCGTAGGAGAGGATCAAAACAGCTTTGACGATCCGCTTCGAGCCCTCGCAATTGATCCGCCTCATCGCGCTAGCGTGCCAAAATCGAATCGTGTCCATGTATTCGCGATCCGATTCTATCAGTCGACAATGTTCCTGTCGATTCCAAACGCGCCTTATCGCGCGGGTCACTCTCGAAAAGTTTAAACGAGAACCCATCGCTGGTTCTCGTGCATACAGACGAACGCGATTTTTCAAAAGGCCTCCATTAATTAGGCTCGCACTGGACACTCGAATACGGTTCAACGTTTCGTAGCGTAGACCGATTCATCGTGAATTCCGAAGGAATTCCGATATGCAGTTACAGAACAAACTGTACGCGACCTTTCTGCTCAATAAACCATAATTCTTCGAATGGCTATGATAGCCTTATATTTTTCAATTTGATTCCGATTTAAGGAGAACTTTCAAGAATCGATTCTTCTTTTTTTTTCGTTCGGTGAATTTTCATGTTCGCGAAAACGTAGCCTCCATCTGAACGCTGACGACTCCAGTAATTATCTGGTTAAACTCTAAATTTAGCGCCATTAC
>CM052197.1:4864747-4902504 GCA_028455805.1 Lasioglossum figueresi
GGGGGGTTGAGAGACGTTCATGCTCGCGGTATCCCAGTATCTTCGTAAATTTGCCACCCACGTCCGTCTCTGGCGGCAGGCGGTTGGGAGAAAAGGTATTGCAGTGTGGATTCATCTTGGCCACTGCTCGCGTCACTCACGAACCAGAGCCTTCTGCTCTGGTTCGCGTTAGTTTTTGCTTTGAAAGAATCAGAGCCCTCTGCCTAATTCTACTTTGATCCCCCGTGGATCAGCGACTTCTTCTCCGATTCACATCTTTTGCTCCGCAATAATTACTTGACATTTATAATTTAGTATAAGTTCGTCATTGTATGAAAGGGAGCCAGGAGGAATATTGAATTCGTTCTGACTCCCTTTCGGGTCTCTTGTGTAGGAACCTCCTCGTGGTGAGACCTGGGCAATCGGTATTATCCACTATTCGTAAGAACTTCTAATATCTTACAAGTAGTGGATACTATCGAGCTAATAGCTGCACTTTTATTAAATATTTTGATTTGCAATAAGTTTTATTCCTATTCCTATTCTCTTCCATAACATTTCTGTGTCCACTTGCTGGTATCGTTGAATTGCACAGGGGCTCTCGTCGGTGATATTGAGACATTCGGGAGACGTCCAGCCTTATGGGAGTTCATGTCACTCGAATATTTCGGTGTTCTCTTACGCCCTCTAGGATATATTCTGGCTCCAATCAGAGAAACAGAAGGCCACCGACGGCATTTTATCGGTGCAGAAGACCACCGAGGAGATTCTCGTCGCGACGCATCGGTGAGAAGGTGAATCATCACGAAACCATATCGATTATTATTAAATGTTATATTCTACGCCATATTTTAGACGATGTTTTGCCACTATTTTGATACTATTTTCGTCGGTGGTGGAACTTTTAGCGATGTGGTATTTCAGATCACTGTAAGTTCTACGTTATCTCCGCGCCCACTTCCACGTCTCGCTGAATAGCAATGGGGCTGACAGTATCTCGTCGGTGCCTTCTGTTTCTCTGGCTGGAGCCAGAATATATCCTAGAGGGCGTAAGAGAACACCGAAATATTCGAGTGACATGAACTCCCATAAGGCTGGACGTCTTCGGTGCACGAACCACCGACTAGATTCTCCAGTCAAATTTCACTGTCAAAGTTGACTGGATTGACTGGACAGACTGATAATATTATAATAGCGAATATAGTAATCACAATGTCTCATTCCAAAGGTACATTTATTGAAATTCGAAAGTATTCTAAATACATGTTGTAATTGTTTCTTTACTCATAAGTCGATGAATGCATTTTTATGTGGCGGCGCGCTGAAATGCTGTTTATCAAAATAAACAAGAACGATAGTAAATAATCGTGTCGAGTATCAATAGTTGAAAACATATCCGAAAAAAAGACATTAAAACTTTCACTTTCTCGTTTTATGGTGGAATCTAAGCAGGCAGAAAGAATCACTATGGCAATAAGAAGATCAATATCGGCGATAAAGGAAAAGAGGTGTTGCAGAATCTCGACGAGGACAGTTTGGTCTTGCAACAATTTCGTGTCTACGCGGCCGAATTAGATGACAAAAACGATCGGTTCGAGAGAATCTTGAAAATTGGGAGAGACATTGCTATAGAGAGCAAAAGAATTATCTTTCTTTTACACAGTATAGACAAAGAAAGCATACAAGATAGCGTATTGCAAGAGGCGAAAACAAGACTGCAAAATGTTGCACAAAATCAGTTTAAACGAATCGCGCTGGAATTGGAGAACGAGGATGCATATCAATACTTGAAAGCTTATCGCAGCAGTTTAGAAGAATATGTAGAAGCGTTCACTTTCTACCATTACATGCACAGAAATCATTTGGAAGGCTGGTTAGAATTAGAAAAAATGATTACTTACACAGTCTCGGATCAATCTGAAGTAAAAACAATAAATACTTTGGTCACTCCGTACGAATACATCTTGGGAATTGCAGATCTAACCGGTGAACTTATGCGTAGATGTATCAATAACTTAACGCAGGACACTGCTACTTGCTATCACATGTGCACCTTTGTCAGAAATATGTATACAGGTTTCCTCGGCTGTACGAACATCACTAATAAAGAAATGAACAGGAAACTGTCCACTCTCAAGCAGAGTCTTTGCAAAATAGAGAATGTTTGTTATACCATTAAAGTTAGGGGTTCCGAGATACCAAAGCATATACTTATAGAGGTGGCAACAGATAACTATGAAGAAAGCAATGAGAGTTACCAAGTGTATTAATCGCTCGCGTGCATTGTAAAATAATACAAACATTACAATTGTTTACCGGCTTGATTCATTTACTGATTTAATAGCGTTTACTTTACATCGTTCATATAAGTTTCAATCGTGAAATTAATTTTATGCTTTCATTATTGCACAGCTGAATCAGCTAATTTTTTTTCGAAATTATTTCATCTTTCAGTCTTACGCGACTCACTCTGTATACGCACATTACTTTATCCAACAAATATACAGTAATATATTTATAGATTCAATAATATATTTCCATACCCAAGACCATACAAAATTGTTCGTAAAATATATATTTTTTGTGTATTCTCGATTTTGTTATATCAACCAACATAGCAAACACAAACTATACTATTAAATTTATATAAACAGTTTCAAATTTGTTTTAATCTCATTACAAACATATTTAATCATCATCCCAGTCACTGTCAGTTTTATCAAAATATTCGTCATAGTCTGAATATTCCGCTTCACTGATCGGTTCGTACTCAGATTCATCTACAGATTCTTCTTCAGAATCGTCTGCAGATAAATCTTCAACATCTGAGAATGTGTCTAACAGCGATTGTACTGCCCTTCCATGACTTCGGTTACCACCGTTATTAGCTGCATTTGTCGGTTTGGGTGTGTGTTTGTACTCTTCTCTGTGTTGAGGGTTCGTACGATAACACTTTGTACCATAAAGACACTCTTTTCTGTTTGATATATTGTAATCAGGATCCATGGGATGACTATACTCAGCTTTGTGTCGTTCATTTCTCCTACACAGAAATAATATCTGTATAACATTTTGCGATAAGAAAGCAAAACAAAATTACCTGTAACATTTTTCTCCATATTTGCATTTTTCTCTGCGTGTTTTAGATGTTGTATTAGCAGGTACATTCTGCTCGTTTACTTGTTCTGAAGTGTGAGCATTATTCTGTCTCGTCGTGTTCGATGACTGCATTCTATTGCTGTTATTGGAGCAATTATAAAGAAATACAACCTCATTTAGAACTATTTTATCAGGAGATACTGAATATTATATTAAAATTTAAATTGAACCTAGATGCATCAGTATTCTCAACATTTTGATCTGTTGATTCTGTAACAGCTACACGATTTGAAGAATCCTCTTTGATCGTACAAATTTCTTCATTTTTTGCTGTAATTGTGTTATTATTATCTATCAATGTATCGTTTGGTACATTGTTAAATGATTGTGCATTATCTCCTTCTCCTGACTTTGAACAGTGCATTTTATCAGGAATGTCACAATTTATGTCTCCTTCCGCCTAGAGTCATTGACAGAAAACTTATGAAAATGAAACTGTATTATTAGCAAAACATTAATTTTATACTTTTCGTTTCACGGCGTTTTCCTTGTTAACTTCCATGGTGGAAGGCACAGGCACAATTTTAAACCAACATTTATCGGATAACAAGGAACAAATGTCTCCTGGTTTAATCGACACAGCAGTACCTAGCTTCAGAAGTTTCCATCGCGAAGTTTCACAAGATTTCAAGAAACACGATGCAATCTAATGCTAACAAAATGATACCTATAGAAAACTGCGTAATATATCATTTACAATACGCACAAGATGTCACGTTTACGTTACCGGTGTTATGGTCATTTCATTGTTAGACGACAAGTTGATAGTTGCTGCATATTTGTCGATTTGGTTTTTTCCTCGCTGAAATGAATTACGTGTACTAAAATGACCGCACACGGAATCAAATATTAAAAAATTCTCCGAACGTGAAAGTTACGCGGTTAAATTTTAGGCGCAATTTTCCTACAACAAATACCACGTGACATCACAAATGGATTTACGCGTGCGCGAAGAAACTTTTAAACGTAACGAAAATTTAAATTCAAAAGCGATCTCCGGTCGTTATTAAGTTTTTTGAGTGTGGCTTTAATTCGTACTTACTTCAGTGGCAACACTTCGTCCGATGAAATTGTCACCGATTTGTAAGTTTGCTTTCTCCACCAAATCGTTATCCACGCGAAGTATTTGTAATTTTTTCATATTTTTCGCTTATAAAATGTTTACTAAAATTTGACAACTGTTATCTATAATCTATATTATAGGCCGACGACAAAGCATGATTTTGTTCTAGCGATAGAGAAACGAAAATAATCGTAGTCGGCCAGATGTGTAGCGCGATTCAAAATGGGTGTACCCATATATATATATAAGCGTATATAAGTACTTCAGTATGTCTATCGCATTTGCTACTAAACATATTTGAACAGATACGCTTCCAAATGTAATTTGACAATTTTGGGGAGCTGTTTGGTTAAGAAACATACACAGGGGCGATAACAATTAAAATTTTTTCATTTATAATTACAAAGAATGTACACCTTTACAAACAAATGAAGTGAAATGCGAAGAGAATTAGATATTCGATGCGATGTCGTAAAGCTCTGTGTGTAAGTGTCTCATAAAAAAGTCGTCGAGTGGGAAATGATCAATGAATTTTCCACTTATCCGTGTGAATGTAATCAGCCAGATTAATCTGCCAATGTAAAACATAATTATCAAAATATCTTCTCGAATCGTTGTATGTCTGTATCAAGCGAATAGCTACAAGTATTACTCTTAATCGTCGTTTTAATTTTAAATACGTACACTTCCGATACGAAGAAATCTTGTTCGCTTTACAGAATGAAAAAAACAGGCATTTATCCAGCAAGATCAAAGTATAATATATATATGTACATATATACATACGTGCATTATACCGTGAACTGGAATAATGAAATAATGAATAGAATCACTGTTCGGTTCTACGAACTTCGATCAGTGCCAGACGTAAAATAAGACGCACCATTTATTGTATATATTATACATTATGGATCCGTTCTGCACACAATGTAGGAACATCATAAATCTCGAATTCGATCAATTAAACACAGTTTGGTATTTAACAGGCCATTTTCAGTTTCAGTTCCTCTTGAATCATTCGCCTTATTGTTAGCACACGACAACGCGACTCACGACGTTTAATATAATTCTCACTTTCATGACTTACAATTAGGTAATTAATTAGTATATCAGCATACACACGTATCACAGCATACCTCCGGGAACTTGCCATATTGTATAAAACGATTAATATTATTACATGCTCGTCATTCTTTAAAAACCAGACCGCTCTGTGTGTAAAGTAACACGTTCGATAAAAAGTTTGTAACTAAAAGATACAGTACTTATGTATGTACAACCCTCCTTCGAATATCTTCAAAATCACGGTACCTTTTCGTTTTAGTGAAATTTTATAAATCATTGATCAATAGAACTCTCGTAACATGGAAACAGAATCTTATTAACATATACAGAAATGTTAAGAATACTTTATTCTTTACTATAATTAGATTGCGGATCTTTATTCAATTTTCCATACTCGTAAATCATTTCATCAAAAAACCAAAAAATTTCGTTTATCAACCACAAGACGTTTGCTATAAAAATCAAATAAACACACTACAATTTATTCGTGTTGGTGCACGCATCTTCTTGCACTTAAAAATTCTGTTCGTATAATAAAAGCTTAAAAATCCGCAGTCCAGTTATAATGAATCGCATCGTAAAGTAATTTTAACAAATTTTGTTATGAAAACGAAGATATTATTGCTGTGACTAGTAGTTTCCCACAATGGAAATATTAATTCAGTTGATTGCATTCTTTTCTTTTTTAACAATGTTGAAACATTCTTGACGGATATTATTGTCTAGGAAACTCTGCTTAACTCATTCTTAATTGCGTAAGTCATATAGCTAGCTTGATTACCGTTTTACATCTTAAACTCAATTCATTTGTATTTTCCAGCTAAACGTTTCTGAAAAATGCCCATAAAAAAGGGTGCAAAATTTGCTATCGTTTTCAAGTCATTTCCAGAAAATTACAACAATACAAAATTGTTCTTACGTGTTGCATTACATATATATTTATATAAATTAATAAATAGTATCGCCGTATGGAATATTCCGTTTGAAATACTGTCTATTATTAGAATATTCGATAACCATTTGTTTATACATTCATACTTCATAATACGTAGAGCTTTGTATCTGAAAACCACGTGTTTGCTAGTGTAAATCGTAACACAGATATATGTATATGTATATTTATCCAAGTATATAATATTCAATGCAAAAGTCATTCATTGCTTTTAGTTTGATGAATCGAATTAAAAAGTACAATGTTTATTTTGCACGAGCGCAGTCATTTTGTAATAAATAGGATTACAGAATAACTTGCACTGTCCATTGATAATTTTCATCGATCGTTCGTTCGTTATTAAAATATGTAATAACATTTCGTAACTCTCAGATACAAAGTGGCATTTTATGCAAAGTCCTCAACTGATCGTACACCTTCGATGTACTCATTATAGATTTCCAATAAAGCGAACAAGTTTCTTAGAAAACCATTCAAACAACTATGTAATAAAATAAATTAAAAAATCCACCGTCGGAATTAACTTACGATTTTACTAAGGCAATTTAGTTTAAACGAAGAGACTACATTTCTGGATTATAATTAACAGAAAATAATGTATACGGTAGGAATATTGAATATATGTTTCTACTAAATACCTCAAACACTTATAACTAACAACATAAAAAAATAATACTAACAAAACTTCAAGGGTGAAATATTTAAACTTGAACTTTAGCCCCCTTTTTTCTTGTATACTACTACTCGAGAGAAAAGAAATAGCCGGTAGTAACGAGTATGCAAATCAGAATACTGCTAAAAATATTTCATATTTACACATTCTTCTGACTGATTACAATAGTTGCATTTCTCGTCAATCTATATTGCAAAAGCATATGTCATTTGAAATCAAGTCTTTAAACGAATGCAATTCAATCTTAATCATATAAAAGTTCTTAATCATATACATAAGCATTTAGTATTAATATCGTTTGGTTCCGACTCTTTTAATTAACAGGACCTTATTGGAATGATATAGTGTACAGCGTACAAGATCAAATGTATCTATGTATACATATATACATGTATACACAATTTACTTATTACTTTCGCTGAATTTTCTTACAAAATAAGTGTAACACTATAAAACTGAAATGCTTTCCACATGTAAATGAAAAAAAGAGGATGGAGAGCAAGATTATATTGTATGCACCAGAATAATCAACTTACAAAATAAAAAACGGTGTCTTTATAAGCATTAAGCTATCGGATGCCTTTACGATAATTCTTTGATTATCCATCTTTAAACAGTACTGGAATAACTTTCACTTGGCCATACATAATATAAGTGACGATAATGGGTATATGGAAACTGCATTTTTGAGGACTGCAGTACACGTAACGACGGGACGTATTCATCTTCTTGCTTTGAATGCACGTTGTTGATATCTGGTTCTGGCTATACTATAGTACCTCCACCCTCCACTGGACTGACAACATGGAGAGCGTTCCCAACTTGTCCTACTCCTGGCTGCAATCAAAAGTCATACAGATATTTACTATGGAAAATTGTTTTCATTTTTCCACAGAGAAGTTCTGTAATTACACAAGCAGTTTGAGAAAACGATTCTGAATTCTATCGAAGATGTGCATTGAAGAACAGTGCAACGATAGCATATTAAAAGTATTGTTGATACTCCTAATCAGTGGTCTAAGATGCCTCGGCAAAGGCACAATCACTACAAAATCGGGCAAATATAAATGTACTATACTACTCGGTCCAATGATGCAGTAACCAAGTCAGTCAAAAAAACAATATAAATTGTACGTACCATGCGATAACTCGGGGAAGATTCATCCACGATTCTCTTGCATCAGCCAAAGCATGGTATGGAACATTAATCTTTCCAATCAAAATAAAAAAATATAATGCCCCACCGGCTTAAGAAACAAGCACAAGCATCTTCTGATATAAAATTATAAAACTGTCACTATAAAAGAAGCAATGCACACTATATATATATATATATATATATATATATATATATATATATATATATATATATGTATATGAAAATTATCACAAAAAATTCGAACTTGTTAAATCGCTATAACAGATAAGGAGCGTTGGGATATTCCGACGATAGAATCGCTTTATGCAAAGCACCAGGAAATTCGATCTAACTTTGTGAATTTAAAAAAATTATGACTTAGAAATATAGTTATATAATCATGCCAAACATTGCAACCAATATAAAACTGTGGTATAACACACCTATTAGCAGTTATATACATATGTGTCTATAATATACATATACAAGAAATCCCAACTAACTTGAGCATCTCAAATATATTGCTTATTACTGATAATAAAAAGCAATATCAAAAGAAAAAATTGATTAGGTTTAGGAGGACAAATGTTATGATAATTCTAGTTCCCAAAGTTCTTATTTATTTTTTGCACTCAAGGTTATACAAATGTCACGACGTTATAGGCTGTTGGATTTGCCTGGGATGATCTTGAAATTTCGAAAAATATGACCTTGACAGAATTTTCTTAAAAATTTTATTATTATCATTAGTAACCAAGATATTTGAGGTGCTCCATTTAGTTGGGACACCTATATGTGTATATGTGTATTAACAGTATTGCCTGGGGCTTCTGCATTGCATTCTATATAAATTCAAGCAGGAAGCAAGCAGCAACATTTCATTCAATTGTTTCGCTTTATTGTACAACAAGGCAATTCATTGTTTCAACAAAGGATTAAATGTCACATTATTATAATCTGGGACAATAGTTTGACTAAGTAATTCATTGACTTTCTATCCATTCGCTAAGCTAAGCTAATAACACTTTACAGGAAAGAAAGAAGGGTTTAAGGGGCCTGCCCTGTTACAAAATCTTATGGGGCGCAAACAATGTTACTCTCAATGATGCAAACCAAACATAAATATCTTCTATTTATAATTATACTAATGTACTCCTGCGATATTCGTAATGAATATATTTTGACCAGATGATCTTTAGGCACAGATATAAGTGGAGGCTCGTACTATGAATGAATGTGCATCTCCATTTCTTATTGTATTATATGTATATATATATATATATATATATATACTATTTACTACTCGTGTATATATGCGTGCAATTTAATCATAGTGAAAATCGTTTGAAAATTTTCGTGAAAAAAACTTCAATTCCCTAGTTAATTTCACGATTGCATGCTAGATTAAAAATTCTACTTCTTAATAACACCCAACCAAAATTTACGCATTCATAGTACTATCCGTCCGTACATTTCTGTAATTGATATGTAATACGAACTACAAGATAATGCTAGAAGTTTCTCAATATTTTCCAATGGCACCATTCATAATATACACTGCTTTGGATAAAATGTAAACTAGGATTTAATTTGTAAATATGAGAAATATAGGTAATTCTCAAATAAAAATCTATCAAAATCAGCACACATATATATATATATATATGCTTATATATAGGCATACATATACATATGCATATATATATCACACACAATGCTGTGAGGACAATATTTCACAATACCAAAGTTTAAAAATAACAAAACTACACCATATGTTTCTTTCGCGTTCGATAAACTCGGGTGTCAAAACGAGCGTCTACCGCCAAATATAATTTATCAATGATAGCAACAGAAAAATTGTCCAAAGCATCATCGTATCTTCAATTCGTTTCGTTTGATAGCGATAATGATTGTATTTTCTTGTTCTACTTATATACAAATTGGAATTTGTCACTAAAGAGACCCTACTTCACAAAGTTGCGACAACAGTTGAAGATGGGTTACATCATAGATCGTTAGGTCGCAAGGAAGTAATATTGGTGTAAGGATTGCTATGATGGTGTGGCCTGTGCAGAGTGCTGCTGATGGTGAGAGGACCTACCATTTGACCAGGTCTCGCCCATGTGTAGACGTATCCATCTTGACACGCGGTTACGAAGCAATCTTCCCTAAACACTAACTCAGTCAATCTTTCATGCGCCAGCTTCTTGCACACCAGCGGCTCTAATACCGGGCACTGATCGAACCTAGGGCACAGGGCAGTTCCTATCAACCTCATTGAGTCGTCCATCACAGAACTAACCTTTTTATTCGCACCTACTAAACTTCCACTGACACTGTTCATATTACTACTCGCGTTCAAATTAGCGGCAGCCTTGTCGCCACCACTGTTTTGCATTATTGTGCTATTTGACGCACCACTACCTCTCATTGTGAGGCTAAAGTTCCTTTTATGATTATCACCACCTTTACGTTCACCGAAACCAAGACCAGCTAACCTTTGCGTCAATGAATTGACAGTTGATACTGCTGTATTTGTACTTGTGCTATTGTTACTACTTTCATTGTTACCACTCGCGTTCTCTTTGTAATTAACGTTGTTCAAGTTATTGTGTTTAGAATTGTTCAAATGATGATTCGCCGTTGAGCCATTCCCACTGTTTACTGCTCCAGGAGTAGGAAGAATACCAGAACCAGCTACCGAGGGCCGCTGCTTTGTGCACATCGGCTTCTGTCTCAACTCGGCTTCGGTAATATCCCATAAACATAGCTGAGTGTCCTGTGATACGCTGCCGAGCCTGTAGCATGTACCACCCGACACTCTCAACTCCGATCCACAAGAGTTTCTGTTTGAATGAACTCCCTGGGAAGTCGTCGACAGACGATTCGATTTCTCGCAGAAGTGATTGTGATTGTTGTGTGGCAACGTTTCATCATCTGATCCGCTGAAGTCGGGATCGTGATCGCCATAGGACGTGGTGTATGGATCAAAGGCTACTACGCTTACCCAACTATGGTGTCCCTGACCTCTCGCTACCACTCTTTTCTCATGGAAACTCCAAATCGTTACAAGATCGTCTTCGCCTCCCATCACGACGTATCTTCCGTCCGGCGACCAACATACACACAGAAACCCACCGAAAAAACTTCTAGCTGAGCCCACTAACTCCATGGTGTTGTACTGGAACACTCGTAGAAACCCGTCCTGCGAAACTACCGCTAAATTCGAACCGCACGGGCTGAAGGCGAATTCGTTTATACAACATCCTTCTGCACCTATCACCCATCTGTACAACGGATTTCTCGTCGACTTAGTTTTGCAGGTGTAAATAGCATACCCGTCTCCCGATTTGAACGACTGGTAGTGGGGTGCTGTTGTACCACACAAAAGTTCTTCATTATATAAATACAGCTGCCCAGAACTATGCGATACTAAGAAGAGATTGTTGGAGCCAGGAACCCATTTTATACATGTTACTTTGCTTTTGTCAATCAACCTCTGAAACAGTTAAGAATTAATATCACAAATGCAATAAAATCCTCAGTGTAGTTTATTGGTAGTCAACAGATTCGATACATTTATGACAAAATCGGGTACATGATATTTAAAAAGTTATTAAAATGATTACAGAAAGAAAATCTTTCAATTTGATTTCTGTCTGTAGCAATTAATACAGGAAGTTTTTGTTCTGCATAAGATTCTTTGGTCTAATATTATTAGTGGTAATTATCAGTGAACTATTATTATCATGTTTCAACACAGATAACACATTGATTTCAACAGAGATTGGCTAAGTGCTAACACTGTTTTTTTTTCATACGATACTAGAAAATACATCAGTGTAGTAACACTGACATACCATTCTGGCTTTTATCAGGGAGAGATTATGGGACTTTAAATAGTCCCATAACATTAGGATTGTACCAATATTACTTTACAATCTCCTTGTACATTGAAAATTTCATTCAAATCAAGAATCTACTTTTAATTATTGATATTTACACAAAATAGATTACTTACATCTTCATTGTACAATTTGCTTAACTCCTTTTTTATCGGATCGATCAACTGAATTTGTCCTGTTGAAAAACCAACTAATAACGGCGCACTATCTGCAGTTGCTGTTGTCTGGTTAAAATTGTGGCAAGTTGGATTAGTTCCTTTATACAACTTCTTGTCCAATGGCTTGTTTAAATCCACAGCCTAAAACATTTTGATACGATAAATATTTAAATTTGTAAGATTTAAACATTATAAAGCATGAAAGGCAATAACTGATTATAAGATTATTTTTCCCAAAATAACTGGCTGAAAAAGAAAAGTAAAAAAAGAATATAACGATCATTTATATAAAGACTACATGCAATGATTATGTATATCTTTTAGACAAATTGATACTTTCCTTATCACAATTGTATCAATCATTAGTAGACAAAGATATTTAATCCATTTGAACCAATGAGAAAAAGTTATAATTATTGTTATCGAAATTAGGATACTGTGTATTGTCCAAAAAATAGGCTGTTCTCCAATCAAAATTAGAAGGAGAAGTAAACACACGGTTGGTGCAAGTTTCTTATACAATTTTGAAAAATGCTTTTGGAGTTTAAAGTCGACACAAATATAAGAGTATACTATCAATTTATACTAACTAGTTTAAAATGCTTATACTCCCAAAATTTCATTTTCAAGAGTTTAAAATAGCTTTGAAACGAAAAAGAAAATTTTCCAATTTTTTCAAATTTTATAGTATCCTAACCCCTCGTCGCGTTTCGTAGAAGCTAAAACGTTATGTTCGGGCGTTTAGACACTTGTATAGAGACGAGGAAAGGCGAATGAAATTTGGCATTTGTTGATGTATAAAGTAAAAGGATTCTGTGTTAGGTGTGGTATTAGTCCGCAAAGATGGAGTCTCGATACGCGTTTTCCAGGTTATGTTTGAACGAATCCATGCTCGATTAAACACAAATACATTAGCGTAGGGTATTAAACGGCGAGGTAGCTGGTCCTACCTTTTTGACGCCGCGGTACACGTAAACGTAAAGTTCCTTGCCGAAGTTGAAACACATTCGGTCACCGAGACCTTGCGTACCCGTGGGGTCCGTTGGGTCCGGTAAAGTTACGAACGACACCCGAACGGATGCGCTTCCCTGACTGTTCGTGTAGCCAACCCTGTTTGGCCTCGAATACTCCGATAGAGTCATTAGCTTGTATGTTCCTTCCCGCGTGACAAATTGTGTTTTCAAGTCCTCCTTCCCTCCTCCGTCCAGCTGCACAGCCATCTTACCACCAGCGGTACGACGGAGGAGCTCATCAGATACGAAAAAATCGTTCGTCCGCTTCTGCACTCCTGCACGTCCGTCGATACCCGTTCGCCCGGGTGCTCCGCGAACTTGTCAAACACCGTACCAGTACTCTACCGTTTCTCAGATACCTCCAAATAGTCCAGCTTACCGGTCCGATGCGAGAACACGGGTAAGGGCGCCTCGAGTTCTATATCGAAACTGCCCGTGCATTCGCGACCCGCAGCTCACGCTCCCAACCTCGTACAGTGCAACCTTCTCTCCACCGGACTCGTCGCGATTCACAATTTCTCTATTTCAGAATCTCCCGTATCAAAACAGAAATACATATTATAGAATAGAATAGAATACTCCATTCCAGCTTTGCGGTGACTTCCAGATACATTTGTCTAATATTTTACATAAACACACAGGAATATTATATTTTCTGAAGAAACTTGAATCGTTCGTTTCTTCTTTTCTACATCGAAGATTTGCAGAAAACTTTACCCGCGATGCACTTATACGCATGTAATAGATTTATCTCTGCAAGATACTTTTCTGATTTTATGAGTCAGTACTGTAATTTAATACGTTCAATTGCTTCTACAATGAACTAGCGTTTGTCACGCTGATTTTTGTGCACAATACAAATTTTTCTATAGTTAATTTAAAAAACCGAAATCGAAAACGATATTTTTTAATTCTTTCGATTTCTTTGTAGTTTAGTATTTCCTAAGTGTACAAGGTCCGGAATTTGGAAATTATTTGTTTCTGAACGTCGTGAAACTTCTCGGATAACGTGTCGGAAAATTGAAGAATGACACGGCCCTGTCGGCAGCGTGTTATTAATGCGCGCGCAGCGTCGCCTGTTCGCCTGAACTCGTTGGCTCCGAAGGCCTGTCAGGAACCGGATATTTTGTAAACAACCGAGGCAAAGGGTTAATTAATTTTGCCTACTTTTTTCTACTTCCTGCGTTTCTCTTCCGTTCGGGTTATCAAGAACACTTGTCAGTGTAGCTGTTACTGACTACTTTAAGCTCTGAACCGATCGTCTACCAACTAACCGGTAATGCCGAAGTTATTTTTTTTCATAGTATTTTTCATAGTCCCCCAGTGCACGTTTGAATGATATTTGAAAATCTTTCGAGTGTGAATCTGCCGTTTTATCTTGCGTTTTGCAGTTTTTCTCGAATTCCGATCTATCGAATCGAAATTAAATAAATGCCGCTACTTTAAAAAGCTCTGTTCGCTGCGATAATTTATTCATCGAAATCAACGGTCACGTGACTTCTATAATACGGGTGTTCGCTTTACAGATTTTTTCCGGTTTTCCAAATGGCAATTAATTTCCCGTGACTGCAACTGCGTCTCGAAATACTTGACGACACACCGATCGACGATTTGCAGTGATCGGTAAGTGTACTAATAAATTAGTTATTTGATTGGCAATTAAATGAGTGACTAACTATTAAAATTCTTTTCATCCTAAAATAAATCTGAATCGATCGAATTGTAATCGATGAGTGCACAACTTCGATTGAAACAATTGTTATAACATATATACGTTGTAGAAATATGATTATGCTATTATTTACTTACATTATGTTTATTCGTGAATTAGAAAAGTTCAAATGAGTTATATTACGGTGGACATTTTAAATTTGGCGCCCATAACCTATCTTCAGATGATTGTAAGCAAAGGTGTACGTATACGTATATAGTATACACGTGTATTCTGTGCACAGTAAGTACCTGTGTTTATCCAAAAGTTGTGTACTTACCTTATCCTACGTGAATGAAGGTTCAGTGCATCTGTTTGCTAAATACATTTTTTGTAACTTCATAATTTATTTAGTTTGACATGATCTACAGATCAAACATGTTTTCCAAATGTACGTAATGTATGTTTGATTTCCTCAAACTGGTAACACTGATGTGTATATATGTGTGATAACAAAAACACGTGGTTTACAAGTCTCGTGAATTTTTTGAAATTTGTATAAAAACGTGTCTGTTGAAATGTGAGGGGGAGGAGGAAAATGAAAGGAAGCGTTTCATCCTAGACCCGCTAGAGGCTAGAGCAGAAGACTCATCGGTAAGGCTATCTAGCGGTCCCTGACTTAGATGCTGGGATATCGGAAATCGGAAGATGGTTGAGGCCGGTATATATAGGGATCGCTGACTGATCAGGTAGTAGCGAGAAAGGTCTTTGACTATCTCAGACTATCTGTTCATCTTGTGGCAAGTGTAGGAAGTTAGTCGCCACAAATGTAAAAAGTTTCTTGTAATTATGGCACGTGGAAAAAGACCGGTTCGAGGTGGAAAACGGAAATTCAACCGGCACGACGTTCAACCAAAACCCAAGAAAGGCAAGTTTAACCTAAAAGAAGCTTCGTATGTTAAAGAACGCGATGTTAAAAACAGAGAAATTGAGAAGCGCAGGCAAATTTTGGAAGAGGAGAAATTAAAACAAGAAGAATTGGTAACCGATAGTTCTGATGAGGAAGATACGAATCCATTGCAAGCTTTACTGTCTACGTTTTCAAACGTTAAAACGTTTCAAAAAACTGCTATAGATTCTAATTCAGAGAGTGACACATCTGAAAATGAAGACGATACTGTAGAACATAAGGACAGCAATGAAAATTTGGCAGTAAATTCCGATGACGAGGCAAGATTATCCAGTCACAGCGAAAATGAGGAGATTCAAGTCAGAGATATGAACGAAGAAGATCCTGAAACTGCTAAGGAAGACGCTGGGTTTCTCAAAGATCCATTTTCCCTTCATCTTCGAGATGATCTAAGTGATAAATTTTACGAGACAGTTTCCAGTATTCCTCAGATTGTAGAAACACACAAAATATCATGGCCTACTCTTCGAAACCTTATCTGTGAAATTCCTAAAGCTCCAAAGGATGAAGACGATACGAAACAAAAGTCCAAAGTTTCTATTCTAGAAGATAAACAGTACGCACAAAGCGGTAGCATACCTTCTTTGATTGAAACAGTAGATTGGGACAAATTATATGTAAAACCACAAATTCAGGGTAATATCACTAGAGCTAATTACTCCAATATAAAGGATAATGTCAATACAACTCCATCGCCTTTGACACCTTTGCAAAAAGAATTATTTTCAGTAATAAACAATTATCAGGATTTATATTATCCTGAAAGGACCTTTTCCAACGCAGATCAAATAAGATTTGTATATTGCATGCACGCGATTAATCATGCATTAAAAACTAGAACGAAAGTGTTGCATCACAATGCAAAAATAGCAAAAGCTAAATGTACAAAAATGGCAGAGATCCCTGACGAGTACAGAGATCAGGGATTAGTTAGGCCAAAAATTTTGATAATAGTTCCCTTTAGACATACTTGTTTAAAAATCGTAGAGTTGCTAATAGCCATTTTGATCGGAGAAGACAAAGGCGGGTCTGTGATGAATAAAAAAAGATTCATGGACGATTTTAGCGGCAACGAACTTGCGATGCCAAAGAAAAATCCAAAGCCGGAAGACTACGAGTTAACGTTTCAAGGGAATACAGATGACACGTTCAAAATTGGAATCTCTATCACGAAGAAGACTCTAAAATTGTATTCTGAATTTTACTCTTCCGATATTATAATATCGTCTCTCTTAGGTTTGAGAATGTTAGTGGGAGCAGAAGGTGAAGAAGAGAGGGACCACGATTTTCTAGCATCAATAGAATTACTAATTATGGACCAAGCAGAATTGTTTGTAATGCAAAATTGGGACCACATGGTTCACATTTTGAACCATCTACATTTGCAACCAAAAGATTCACACAAAACAGATTTCTCTAGAGTTAGAAGTTGGTGTGTAAATGGATGGACTAAATATTACAGACAAACGTTAATATTCTCAGGTATTCATATACCTGAAATTTATGGAATTTTCAACAAAAGGTGCCACAATTATGCAGGAAAAATCAAAGTAACGAATCCTGTTGCTCTTGGATCTATTTGTCAAGTGGTTGTACAGGTTCCACAGGTGTTTCATAGGTTCGAAACTACGAGTCATTTTCAAGCCTTGGAGCAGAGAATGGAATTCTTCACGACAAAAATACTTCCTCAGTACAAAGACAGAATCATGAACCACACGTTGATCTTTTTCCCATCTTACTTTGACTATGTGAAGCTGCGGAATTATTTTAAAAAGGAGGAGTTCAGTTTTGTACAGATCTGCGAGTACTCGAAGGACTCGAAAATAGCGAGAGCAAGGGATATGTTCTACCACAGCGACGGTCATTTCCTATTGTACTCGGAACGATTTCATTTCTTTCGTAGAATAAGAGTGAAGGGTATTAGGCATATTATATTTTATGCACCGCCCACGTTTCCCGAGTTCTACAGCGAAATGTGCAATTTGATGCAAGAGTTCAATCAGAATCCACGAGCAGGCTCCGATAGCAACATGACAGTGACCGTCTTATACTGTAAATACGATATCATGCAACTTTCTGCGGTCATAGGCACGGAAAGAGCACAGAAGATGCTCAGATCGGATAAGTCTGTTCACATGCTGGTCACTGGTGAATGAGAGATCACAAGATTACTTAGGAAGAATATATTTTATACAATTATGTAAATATTCCATGTGTAATACATTAAACAGAGAAAAAGTTGATGGTGCTTCCAAAAGATACCGTTGACTGCTGGAGTTTGTACCATTAACAAGAATAAAATGTTTGTTCACATGTATAGTTCTGTTCAATTTCTTTATTGTACAGTTAGAAAATTATTTGAAATAATTACAACTTCGATTGCATCTCCCAGAAACGATTTTCTCCGTATTTATCGCCTTATCGAACATATATCGGTACGCAGTATCAAAACTAAAATCCTCGCGCGTGTTCTCGGAAGGTAATCAGAACTCGGATGGATAATCAAAATTCTGGGAGACGTGACATTCAAAGTGTTAATAGTCTTTACAAATCAACGATTACATGAGAGGTTTCATTCCTGAACTGGCAAGTTATCTCGAGAGCACACAACATAATCTATAATTTCCTTTTTAAATCGTTATCTACAAGAAAACGATTTAGTTCTTAAATATGACTAGACTGTGGAAGTATCGGTAAACTTCCGGTAGGCAAAGTGTTATTGGATCTAATGTAACAAGTAGACTGCGCATTTTATGCATTCATAACAAACATGAATAGACGAGACACAAAATTTTGAATATGCTAAAAGAATCTAAGAATAATGTTACACTATTTTCGATGGATTGAAATTATTAAAAGAGTTTAGAAGAGAACAATTCACTTTTCACATCCTATTTCTGTGTATCACAAATGTCTTAGAAAATTTCTATTTCGCATAAAGATTCGCAGTCTAGCGGTAAGCTAACAATGTATAGTGGTTTCTAGAAAATTCGAATTTCGACGGAAATTTCATTCCAGTCCAATGGGTCAAAACGGACCCGCCATTCTCGGGTTAATTGTTCGTTCGTCGTGTCCTGGCTGTACTGGAAACGATCAGGTTTCCCGTCGACGAACATTCGATCTGGTTCAACGTCAGCTAGATAAACGTATCAATGCTATTAACAAATTGAAATCAATTCGAACGCTACTCAGTTTCTAAGGAATCTCTCGGCGATCGATCAATCGTTCCCCGGACTCGTGTTAGTAGTTACGCTCTCTCTGGTCTCCGTGTTCGGATTTGTCGTGAAATCCCGTGGAGTTGACTCGGTCAAAGCGCTCGAGGACGTCGTCGCGGTTGTTAGAATCGTTAACAAATTCTTTGGCGGCGATGCGGTGCTCGAGGTGGTCGTGGCAACTTCCGGTTCCTTGGTCCGTTTACTCTCATCGGACACCGATCTCACAGTAACCTTCTCTAGTTGCGTTTCTGAAAGAGAAAAACGGTTTCAGATGTTTGCTACACGGCGATCGATCGTTTTCATATTTCTGGAGCTACACAAATCGGATAAATGGTCGTCATGATACACAGTAGGATTTTACCCCTTCTTAATAGTATCTTTAAACACTTCGAATGGTTTGTCTGTGTCGTGTATTCTGTTTCTCTTAGGAAATTATCAAAGACAAAGAAGAATCATTGTAACTATGAGAAATAATTTTGAACGTGATTCAAACTTTTTCAAAATCAAGTAGAAATATTGAACTTTGCAAACAAATCTAGTTATGCACGAGTGAAATCGTACTCTGGATCAGAGCGTGTTGTATTTTGGCCTGCCTAGAGCTTCGAAAGAATAGTTTTACCGTTGACGTTGGAGGGGGTGGTAAGAGGGTTCGGTAATTTGGTATTGGCGCATTCTGGTCTCGGCCTGATCTTGACAGTGACGTCTTTGGGGTCCCAGACGAAGGTATAGTACAACGAGACCAATATGGCGCCCATGCTAACGAATATTACGTAGGCCACCACCGTCAGCACGCGCACCAATTTCTGCTTGTGCTTCGACTCGTACAGCTTGTCTTTCCTCTCGTCGCCGGCGAACCGTATCTCGTTGCTTGCCTTATGCTCGCGGCTACCCGTTTCCGGGTTCAATTTCTCTGAGTTCAGATTTTGAGTGCTCATTTTTCGCGGCAGCTGCATAATCCACCGCGTCCCTTCCGCACCTCTCTGAACAGAGATTGAAAGAGGGACACCTCCAAGTATCTTACTGACGCGTTAAAAGAAAATTACGAGAAAATTCACAAACATTCTATTCTATTCACTAAACATTCTTTCAATCTCTGGGATTATCGTTGAAAATTCAGTTCGATGACCTTCGGATACGTTATCAAGATCAAAGTCACCAGTAACTTTGCTTACTTTGCAAAACAATCTCTTCATTGCTATTGAGACGATACGAGGGAATGCTTCAGGATCGAATTGTTAGGTTCAAAAGGGACAAAAGTGGAGGTAGATGTTATTCAATGAAAATGCATGTGCTCGTACAGTCACGTGGCGATGATGCATATGCATACACACAAGTAACGTTACTCGTGTCATCGACCTTGATAGGACGCAACAAGGTCATCGAGACGATTAAGTTATGACTCTTCGTAAATAATTACCAAAATCCGAGTTCGGACCGCGACGGGTCACCGGAAGTCATCAACGGGAGGTTCGAGGGAAACATGCCTGCATGAAAATTTCTCGAGGCTAGCGTATTTATATCTTTTCCGGATTGTTTATAGTAATCATCAACGATCAGTTTCGACTGCTTCGAGGCTCGTCCACAGAAAATCTGCTTCTGGAGGATATTTTCGTCGGCACACAAATCACAGAGCTCCAGAGATCGGAGGTCGTTTTTCCACAATTTCCGAGTTCGTTTAGGTTGTCGCACCGTTGCGAGGCTTTCGATCGAGAGATTGAGAGAAAGAGAGGGGATAGAGCGAGAGAGGCTAGCTCACTGGATAGGGCGTTACCGCAGGAAAGCTGCAAGCTCCGCGAATGCGATGCAGAAGCGCTCCAGTTTCCACGGTTATGGCCGAGCAAACTACCCCAGAGCCAAGAACCGAGAGTTGTCGAGGCTATCGAGGACACGCCACGAGCACGGAATTTTCCTTTTTGTGTCGTTACTTTGTGTCGAACTATTCCACAATTATTTCTGTTCGTTTACTCGCGGATCAACCTTTCCCACCAACGGCCGCTGCTGAAAAACACACCCATTCGACGACATCGGCGCGCTTTCACTGCGCAAGCTCGGGAACCTTGACTCAGGCGTGCTTCGTTTCGCAAGCTTCAAGGGCTGTTCTCGACTTTACAGGATTCGTCGCCGCGGCAAATGCCCTTAAACCGATGCTTCCGATGGCCTTATTAACCCATCAAGGCTCGCATCCATCGTGCAAACATCGCGAACGAAGCTCTCGCACAGAGATTACAGTAAGCCTTCAGAAAAGTGCGGAATTTTCAAATGTTCGATGATCCTCTCGCAAGGGCTCGCGAAATTAAATGCAAACAGGATTGACGAGGCAAATCTTTGTTAAAGCTCGTTCGTGGTATGTGCTTTAGCAAATTTATACGATTACGGCGGAAGCTCGAGCTTGAGATTTGCGAATTTAACGATCATCTCCGTTTCGAGTTGAAAGGCTTCCGTAGAAGTGACAAAGAACCGATTAAAAATGTTGCGCAAGCATTTTACATAAGCTCGAGCTTGCGTACTGCCACGTAGTTGGCGCGAGAATGCAAGCCTCGCCACAGGAACACCGTCGCTATCCTCCAGTGGATTTCGCAACGATTACACCAGCCATTTTCTAACGTTTTACTGTACTTCATCAAATTAACGCAGTAACGAATAGTGTAACAAAGATCGACTCCGGATTTCAAAATTCCCGGTATCGATAATTGCGAGGAACGGAGTTTCTTTTCAAATACTATCTACTTACTTTCGAACGAGCGATAAAAATGATTAAGCGTAATTTAAAACGTTAAAAACATTAGAGCAATCTCAAAATACTGTTATCTTATTAAGAAAGAAAAATAAATGTCTATTTCGCTCCAGTTTGTTTCAAGTCAGATAGAAAATTTTTATTTTGCGTTAAGATCCACCGTCCATTTTGTGGAATTCGTGGATAATCATCCAAAAATTAATTATTCTGCACAGCTCTGCACAGTTCTGGCAGAAAGTAAATGCATTTCCAACAGATGGAGCTGCATCCTAAACCAATGTGCACACAACAGTCTTGCCGAAAGGTCCATGCGATTTCGTTTTTCTTTGTATTTTTGATTAACCTCTTGTATTCACATACCGATAATAAGGGTTACACAATTTTCACTGATAAAATGCATCTATATCTATAATACAATATCCAGAAGAATTTTCAGATGGGGACAACCCTTAATATTTATAAAAATTTCAATGTGAGCGGCAAGTAATTAATTTGATTGCACGACGAGTTTATTCGTCACATACAGAGCTAGAGGGTGCATTGTAGAAGATTTTTCTGTAAAGGAGTGGGAACAGTTGTGCAAGGCTCCGAAACATTTGGCGATGTGGGCGCGATGTTCTGAAGATGTACATATGTCGGGCGTTTATGATGCAGAGGAAAAATAGCCCGGCGAAACGAAAAATTCGTAAACGTTCCAAGGCCTTCGATTCGAGAGTAGCCGAGGCTCGTTGCTCGTAAAGGCGGCGCGCCTTTGTCTCAACAGCATTGAAACGTCATTCTTCGATCATACGGAGAGCAAACAGAGGCTTCCGATCGAGGGAAAAAGAACGAAATCGTTTCTACTCTACCCGAGAGTCTCCTTCCACGCATTCGTTCGCCGACTCGGATTTTCGTCGCGTTAACCCAGAAGCAAATCGTTCAAATTAGATAAGAGTTAAAGAAGCCCGGCCGCCGAAGCGAAGCCGCGATATCGTTTTTAGAAATTGCAAAATCGTTGTATCGATGCAACGCCGAGGAAGCCATAATGGATCGGCCTGACCCTGTTTCAGTTATTACGAGGACAATACGGATAATCGTCGCGCGCCGATCCAACGGCGATCTTATTTCTAAGGTTTTAATCGCTGCTTTTCATCCCGGCCAAACCGGAACATTCCAATCTCCTCGAATCTTATTGTTAGCTATACGCTCTGAACACGAACAAAAGAAAAAACTACAGTCACTCAAAGAGGAAATCTTACATAATCTTACATATACATACTATGATTCGGATTAACCGGTCAATCGTTTACCCGACCAGAAAAAATAGAAATGTTATTATTATAAAGGAGTATACATAAAGTCCCGTCTAGGGTCCGGTGTCTCTAGTATCTAATCGTGTGATTGCATGATTTCACCGTGAGTGACTGTATTCCACTGTGAACACGAACGGGAAATGCTGAATGGTTACGATGGTGAATTTAATGTAGCTTCGTGTGCGATACATTGTATATTATACACGTCCGAAATCGTTCATTTACCTTTGGAATTCATCGCAATGTTAGCGAGTGGTTTCGGTGGTTTCGATTCCAGACGATCGGTGAACTTCCAGTTGCGCGAGGCATTTATAGCGTGCCGATCGAGAGATTCTTTTCCACTCGTCGCAAGATCCGATCGATCGATCAACGCGGCTACTCCAACGGTGCTCGATAACTCCTCTCGAAACGACTTCGATCGGTAATTCCTAGCATCTTTAGCGGGCCAAATTTCCGTAACATTTGTCTCCTCAACGATCGCAGTCGTCTTTGTCCGAGGACTTACTGGAATGTGCTCTCCCTCCTTGATGAAACCCTGTGGTTCCTCGGCTAGAATGGTCGTAGAGTTCGCAACAAGGAGCGTCTTCTCGATGCTGGTTTCACTTTCGAGTCTCTCTTTGCTCGAGTTCGATTCAGCGGAGTGGTGTCTCAACTTCCTCTGCTGCTCCGTCAGAAACATCCTCAGTATCAGCAAAGACTCGTTCAAGCTTCCGTGTCGCTTGTTCAGCCGACTCTTGGCGTCGGCATCGTCGTCGACGATGCGCCCAGTGAAATTGCCGACTCCTAAAAGCGGGATCTCGGCCGAAGGAGGATCATCGGCCATCATATAATTCAGTTCAGGTTCACCCGCCAGGTGAACCGGCCGTCGCAGAAGCTTCGGGTCCGGCGGGACCCAGAGGAACAAATAGTACGCGCTGAGGACTATAGCCACGAAACTGACGGAGAACATGTAGGCCACTACGGTGACCAGGCGGATCAGTTTCTTGGGTGTTTTGGTCTCGTACAGGTCCGCGTTCGGGTCCTTCTTGTTGGGGTCAGCGTTCGCTGCGGAGGCTTCCGGTTCGCTCATCCTGCCTCGAGTTTATATCGAATTTCCACGTGTTCCTCTTAGTTGGCCCTCACGTCTCGGTCGTTGTAGCATCCATCCTCTCGCGTTGGAATCATCGCGCGCGATCGACGAGCTACATTCCGATAGAGAATTTCCAGGGAAATTTCACCGAATGTGCACGCTCGTCTTCGAGGAATCAGTTCGGGAGTATCGAGGGCTTTTCGATAGTTCGCACCCACGGTTTAATCCATCAATGGTTTCGATCCATCAGTGATCGATTTGAAATGATGCACCGCGCGCGTCGACTGCTCTTCGTGTCCCTCCAAACGAAGACGAAGACGCGTTCCAGCAGCGCAACCACGCACGACTGCAACTTTCCCGATGAACGTTCGTAGTAAAGCGTCCGTTCCTTCAGCACGTGTTAGCCCCGCGCAAGCGTCCCTACTCGGTTCCACGCTCTGTGTGCGAACTCTTCATTTGCCGTCCGGTTCATCAGCCATCTCACCTCGACCCTTCTGCGAAGCCCGAGCAATTCTGCTCGTCGTCAGAAAGGTCGCTAATTTTCTTCCGATCGCTCGCGCGGAAAGCTCTCGCCGCACTGTCCAGCGGAAACTTTCGAATTCGCATGATCGCGAGAGCAAGAGGATGCGTCAACGCCGACCGAATTTAATTCTTGCCGGCTGGTCGAAGCGGTGGTCTCGTCCTGAGATTGCTTCGACAACGTCTGAAAACGTTGCGCCAAATTTCGGTGCTCTTGAGAACCTTCGAATTCGAAGAACAACAGGTCCGAGAACTACGGAGTGAATCATAAATTCGTGCGTCTCTTTTATATATTGCCAGACCGCGAATTTCATGGTTTTTCTGGATAATTATGATTTTTGGTCATTAGAAATCAATTTTTCCTTCGCGAAAATGTTCTGCGCAGCGGTGTTAAGAAGTTATTAAGGAAAAACGCGGACCAGACGATTTTTGGCTCGGCCAATGTCAACGCCACGCTCCTCTGTAGCCGCGCTCCGATTGGTCCGCGCTTTTCGTTAATACCTACGTAACAAAGCTGCGAAGAACATTTTCGCAAAGGAGAAACGTGACTTTAAATGACCTCAGGAATCACCATCTTCAAAGGGAACAATTTTGGGACACCCTGTACTGTGATGCATATGTTATACGTCATAAGTTAAACAAGTAACGATAAATAAGAGAGTTACGTATGAGGAAACGTACGAATTTGTGAGTCAGCCGACGATATATCAGTACCTGGAATCGCTGTTCTGGATTCGACGACAAGCGCGGCGAACTCGATGACGTAACGCTGGAATTTCGTGGAGTTTCTTCTGGCCGGGGAATCGCCGTGTACGACAAATTAGGGACGCGTTGTTGAGTGCTCAACACTCGGAAAAGTTGAGTCAACAGGTCGTTCGAGCCTTCGAAACAAGGTATCGGAATCGCCGATTGACTGTTTTGTCGAGCAATCAAGGAATTCAGTGCTGGCAACAGTGTCGGGGCGTAAAGCAGCACCGCTAATCTACAAACGATTAACAGATATATCGAAACGAACCGAGGCATTTCACTCCAAATTCATCCTTTTGTAAATCATATTCACTTTTCTACACTTGAAATTAACTCGCAGGTCTCATTGCGACTAAAGAGACCTGCCTTTTCTACAAATTTGTTTATTTTCAGGCTACTTCAACATTATTCCGAAAGCAAATTCATTGCACATATGTAATAATACATAAATATCATAAATTCGCAATAAAATTGTGAATTTAGGAACAATCAATTTTATTTGATTACGATAATTTAAGGGAAGAAATTTGTGGGAGAACTTGATTTGCGAAAGGGTGAACTTAGTATGCAAAATCTGTGCTAGAATGAAAGAAATAAAGCGCTCGGGAACGTAGTGGAGTGAAATAAAATTTTTTGCTCGAACCGCAGCAATCGAACGGTCACTCCGTTCGGATCCAGCACCGGATTCGATAACGCAGGTTGCACCATCGAAGTGCAAGCTGTGTGCACGTTGCTTCTCGGTGTTGGCACTCTTTTCTGCGTTCGAACATTTTTCTGAAGCATTCTCATTAAATGCCTGGCCTGATCGTTCGTGAAACCGGTCCTCTCTTGCTGCAACTTCCGGGGACGATTCTCCTCGCGTCGCGCGAAAGCGTTTTCAAAGCACTTGATCCGCTTGATCGCGCGTATCTCCGCGAGATTGTCGCTCGATTCTCGTACCGTGCTCTCGGGATTCCGACCGGAGTCGTCTTGATGAAGTTTCGTCTCCGTCGTCGATGGCAATATCGACCCGTTTGCATTAAAGTCGGTCTGCTTATAATCCTCGCGTTTGACATCGGAGTCAATACAGCGCGACGTTTCCGGTTCGCGTTTCACGTTGGATCTTTGGCAAGCTTCCATCAACGCCTTTTCATCGACGGTGGCACCGACGATCCAGATATACAATAATTAAGAACACGCCGACGATTAAAACCGTAGGATCACTAAATCTCGAACCAAAGCACCTACGCTAGTTCGTTCGACTACACTCTTTAAAATAAGCCTAGATATATCATTCTCCTATTTTCGTTTGTTACAAGGGACTACACGACGGCCGACTCGAGATTTAACGATCCTTTAATCTTGATTTTAATTTTGGAACAGATTACATACATTTTTCATCGGAGGTTGTGGTTTCTGCGTATTAGCGGCGATCGAGGATTTTCCAGAACTATCGGCCACGTTGGCCGCGTCGCGATTGTTTCCAGAGTCCAAGATAATGTTATTGTTCGCGCGTAGACTCGTGCCCGTGTTTCCATTCGGGAAAAATTGATGAACTTCGGGCCTATGAAGCGTTTGATCCCGTCTCGAGTCGTGGATCAAGGGTGGAGAGTCTTCTGGGAGAATCACAGCAACGTTGTGCGTCGAGCAGACAGCCGTGGAGTCGTTGTTCAATATTTTTGGTCGGCACAAGTGGCTTCCGGGGTCTCTTATGGGGTACACGTCGTTCTGCGAGTTCTAACAAACAAATTTGAATCACTCTCTTAATAAAAGAAGAAGTAAATGATGAAGAAAGAATATATCTGTTCGCACAGTTTACCTGGAAAGTGTTCCTGCAGTTTCTCCAATTCGCATAATCCACAGTCGAATCTCTTCCTCTTCTCGCATGATGCCTCCTCCTCGAGGGAACATTAATTCTCTCTCGATTTAGAGCGCCTTGCGAGCCAACGGTGGCCTCCCTTTGACGTCCAGACGAATTCGCACCGTTACACCCGTATTTCTTCGCAAGCGAGCATTCCTTCCAGTTCGTCTGCGACTCGGAAACCATTCGATTCTCAAGTGTGCGTACAAAATGGGACATTCGCGAGAGATTAATGTTGGAATACCGTTTGACGTAGGGGAACGGTGTTGGGTGGTATCAAGGGGAGGAGGATTTTCGTTCTGGTCAATTCTCTTTCCATTATCGCATACCTTTCTTCCATCTGTCTTATGTATTCCAGTAAATATTGGTCGGTCGTGCTTCTGTAATTCCACGAGATAAAAACACACTAAACCTACCATCGCCGGTTAAACGACCGGTTTCACATATTTTATTTTACAATTATTAAAATTTTCTCCGTTGGACATGACGATATATTAGAATAAAGCACATATTAGAATAAAAATCGCTTAAGATCTAAATAAATTAAATTGCGTCAACTTCGTCAAAGCTTTCATCTAAAAGAAACCTGAGGTCTGTGCTGTTTCTTAGATCCTGTGGTTCTACCATTTCTTAGATCAAGGCTTTACTGTATTTGAATTAATTCCCAAGATTACTCTACATGTTTTCGAACCCGGTGTGCAAGCGTATAGCCATTCAATTTTTATACTAACATTCGGGGGGTTCTAAGAAAGGGATCATCGAGAACAATAAAGTTCAGATCAAACGTGAACCCGTCGTTTCTGGAGAACGGAACTCTTGTCAGCTGTGCGAACGGTGTTCCCTGTTGTGCTCGGGTAGCCAAAAGTTGTCGAAGACACTCGTTGCGTCTCCATTGTTCGCTTCGATCGTCCATCGACTCCAGAAATATCTGTCTTCCGAACATACTTGTAAATTTAATTGATACACGGAGAATTTCGTTAAGTTTCGGTAATAGTCGAAAGTGGTGTGCGTTCGTTTAGGCTATGTGCTGTCCATCGTTTATTTTTTGTTTGTTTCGCCGGTGAAATTCTGCTTGGGAAACTTGAAGATCGCCGTGAACAACTTTCGACCACCTAGCGATTCTTCTTACTGTTTCATTCGAGAGATCCGTATCATTTGATTCTCATCAATTCCTTTATCTAATCTTCGTTCTAAAAACCGCATTTAATTATTTTATTCGAGAGGTAAACAACCAGCCACTGCGGAATAAAAATTTCGAGACAATTTCATAGACGTTTGTTTCTGTTTCAAATCGTTTTACTGAGTTGAAAATAACACAAGAGTGTGCGTAATTTCTCAATGTTCGGCCCTGTGTATTTGCTCTTCGTCCGATTCAGCTTGCATTTATAGATTTGGTATTCTCTAATCGTTAGGGGCTGACTTGTTTCACACAATTTTTCTTGTTCTTCCCCTCGCGAACATTGTGCGTTCTTTCACTCTCGAGCGGGGGAGCTAACTAGGAATTGTTAGTGTTTCCGCGCTCCAAGATCTGCTAAATATTTACTAAACGGGCACGTATCTTGTCCGTGTAGCTTCGAGAATAGACCGATATTTTTAGAGGGGAATATCTCGGGCCTGATTATAACAAGAAACGCATATTGTTAGTGTTAATCGACTTTCGTTGATTGGCGAGTCTGCTCGTGCGATACGCGTCGTACACGTTCCATTTTCTCCGATCGATCTTCTCTACATAGAAATAGGAACAATAGTTCGATATGTACACGCGGATCCGAGTCAAGTTCGATATTCGAGTTTTATTTTTCAAATTTAATATTTTCGAAACATCAAACAATTTCTATTGTCAACAAATCATCACATTTTTTACATTTCTGTACTAACTTTAACACTAGGTTTACGGAACCCGTCAAAATGACGGATTCTAATAAATTTTAATAGATTCTAATTCTTTGTGTATATATTACTGGAAAAATGGCCAAAAACTTGGATAGACCCATTCTTGTTATGTTTATAAAATAATGTGAAATAGTTATTTCTAGAGCTCCGTAAACCTAGAGTTAACAACCACAGGAACGTCCATGATATTATAAAAATTTAAACATATATAAATAGCGTTTAAAAAATATCTAAATATAAAGATTTGACTTTCCGTTCAAAGTAAAATTTCTCGAAGCCTGCAGCAATCGGCTGAAATCTACGAGAATGGCTCACTTGGTCATGGACATTTTCATTTTCCGTGTCACGTGGCAGTGTATCGGTCACATATATGTGCAATAAAGTGGACGCACTATGCGTCAGACGAAACGTATTAGAGTGTTCTGTGACTGATCGGTCGGAAACTCTACTGCTGACTGTGAATAAAAATACAAACGAACGCTGACGCAGCTCTGGTTATGAAGGATGTAACAGTTCCGTTTCATCGTTTGGTGCACAAGAAATTGTGGAATGGTCAGTCTTCTCCGAAATCCAAGTTCGTCCGGTACGGTAAGTGCCGTCAAACAAATGTCTGGGCAATTCTGTCACAGCTTGATCGCATCGTTTCGCTGTCACCGTTGATGGAATGTAAACATAACCTCTCCGCGTCATTTCTGCTGATCCATTTACAAGAATTTTAGGCTTATTTAGGCTTGTGTAAGCGTCTCCATGCTCTAAGACGTTGACTGCCATGTATTACACGAAAAGAGTCGAAGCGATACAGTCGATGGAAGCAAAATTGGAATATTAAAATTTATTATGGCAATCGCTAATCTAACCACTACGTAATTGGGTTATTTTCTAATTAAAACCTGGTCAAAGAATAATGGCAGTCAATGCGTTGTTCAATAGTGGTTTTTAATCCGAGGGTTTGTTAGGGAGCTGTATTCTTCGATGCGTATGAGAATATGGACGACGAGGAACGCTTCCTGCCGGTGTTGCTCAAAGAGAGCATGGACTTCCCGAAACTGGAAACTGTTCCCATTGTGTCAGTTTCTCTCGTACTAGGCGTGAGCATCAAATTATATGAAATAATCGGACATCTTCAAATTTTTTCCCATGGTATCACAAGGTTTCTTTCTTTCAGATCTGTTTAGAGATCACAGGAATTGTGTTTGTGTGCGTTTGGCCCGAGCAGCAGAACAAATGTGACACTTATTTTATATATTTGTATCTTCACTGTGCCTACTGGTTGATAGTCATGCTAACGGATCACCTTTTGAAAAAGAAACACCATAGTTTGCGTGTTTACGGGTACCTTGACTTTTATCAGTCAACATATCAGATTATAAGGACACCCCTGTTCGTAACGTCACTGTGGATCGTGTGTTACTTACTGTTGGCCGTTGTTCTGCATCATACGCACAAAGCGAATTATGAGCAATACTGTAGAGCGTCGGAGTGGTTCACTCCTTTAAGTTATATCTTACTGTTAACAACGCTAGAGTTGATGATTATAGTGCCAGTATATGTTCATTATATTAGTAAGTATACGCTAGATCAGTCTGCAGGGCTTGAAAACTGTTATAAAAATTGTAACGGCTACTTTGTTTCGAGCCCTGTCTGGTAGAAAATATGCGGTTGTAGAGGACCTTGTGGAAAATGTGATTATTTTAATTTGTAGAAAGAGTTCTAAAGTTCAACCATTTGCATCCACCACCAGACGTCATACGAGAGGAATGGATGTCGTCTTTTAACCATGACAGTTACGGGGAAATACGTTACCACCCTACAAACACGAACTTGGAGGAGTTGCTAGAGAAACAGGCAGATCTAATAAGATACTTGCTAGATTACAATGTTACTCTGAGCCATAGAATGATGTTACTGGCAATTAAGCGTAGAGTACCGGAGGAATAAATTGTTTACGGAAACTACTAACTTGTTCATTAATCAAACGAGTCGGTCAAAGTAACAGAAGAGAACGATGAATCGAATTACGCCCTGGTCTGCGACCGGTGCAAAGGTTTAGATCAAAATAATCCGTATGTATATAAACCATAAATGGTAAGAAGGAAGAGAATACGTTCAACTTATTCAATCTACCCATGTTTGATTTTACACGTTTTACGTTCACCGCACCCATGCGTCGTGTTTATTGAACTTCGTGTAACGTTCTATAATCTCTGTGATAAAAATGTATATGCGTAACTACGATTCAAATAAAGTATACATATATTTTCTGATTGTACGATAACTCGTCGTCACTTCTCCGATGCAAGAGCCAGTCAATACAACGATGATTTCCTTGAAAACAGCATTTACTCTTTACCAATACATTACAAAATGTGGTGATGTAAGACACGAGAAATTAATTTGTTGATGTCTTTAAAAAAAAATGCTCCTCCTAGGCGAAAATGGATGCTCGAGCAACGATGGGACGTCAATCAACACGTGTATAATAATGCTTCTGTTGTATAATTTAATATTAACATTATAACACAAGTCTATATTTATACATACTTTTTTTTTTATACATTTGTATACGTGTATATTCCTATAAATGCCTAATAATACCTATTTTACGTAGATGTAAACCCAACGCAATATGTACGCAGAGACCAAGGAGAATGTTTCAAAGCTTTACGCGTTGGTCCGTTAATTAACGCGACGCAATTAGCTTCTACTGTCCACGGGACACCATGGAACACGGAAAATCGACACGGTTACGGTGCGCGGTTTTCCAGGTAGAATCTGGTAGAACGACTCGCAAACGGTCGCATTGCGTCGAAACAAAGGGAGATACGTTCGCAGGAAAGCTCTACGTATATTCCGCCAGGCTTAGACTCGTTACACGCTATCGTACGTACGCTCTTTTTACGGTATATAAAACTAACTTACACGTATGGAACACTCAATTATACAACGCTATAAAACGTACAAGCTTGTACTCCGTCGAGATTTCCTAGACACTCATGATCGCGACGTTTCGCCTCGCTCGGAACGCGAAACGACCGTATCTATCTATCTATCTATCAACGAGGTGGTGTCGACGACACAACAACTTTTGTTGTTCTCATTTCTGAAAAGTTTGTACTACGCTTAGGCCAGCCATTTCTGCTGTATGTGTATGTGTACGTGTGTGTCTGTTTGTACGTAAGGTGACCGATGAAAGCATACGTGCTCGATCCCCCGAGAAACTATTCAATATGTGAAACGAGTTTTCGTGAAAATTCCAAGAGGACACATTTTTCTAGCAGAAACTTTCTTTAAGGGTCTAGCTTTGGCCTCTGAATGGAACTCTTTGTTTTCTTCTAGGTTGTTGGACCCTTTTGAGTAAAATTGGAAAGTAACCGTAGAACTACCGTTCCAGTCAGAATATCAGATTTAAGACTTTTTAATAACAGTAGAACTATCGATGCAGTTGGAATGTCAGATTCAAGACTTCGTAACGAAACAACGAGAAATCGTTTCCGCTAGAAATTTGCACCTGCTACTCAATTGTCGTAACCAATTTTTCTAGTATCTTCGATACAGTTACCGAGACGATCAAGCATTAGTTCAGTGCAAAAGTACGTGCTCGACTTCGCATTACAATACAACAAGGAAACGGGCACCGACTATTGCACCGACCTAATATAAAGTACTTCAAACATCTCGCACCTTCGACATTGTTTTCTATCGTTACAAGTGAGCGAGATACTCGAGGTGCTCGAACCTATCCTTGCACCAGGCACGCTGTACGCGTGTGACGTATTACGTATGTACATGAAACACGTTAGTCCTTTTGTCCCGAGATTTTACGAACGTACGCCGAGTGTTCCTCATTATTGTCGTAACTAGAAGTATGTCAGACTTCTGGTTGAAAAACGAAAGGGCATTGGTTTTCCGAGAGGGAGAACTAATTGCGCGGTTGAAGGCTTGCGTTCACGAAATGAAGAGAGAAAGAAAGAAGGAAAGACAAGAGCTACGCCTCCGAAAAGCCCCATGCTTCGAATTGGCTGAAATTTTGTAAATAGGTTCTCATTTTTTAAAGAAAATGATTGCGAAAAGGATTCCAGTGTTGCTCCCTATTGTACCGAGACAGTCGCTATAAACCTAATCCAACGCTTGTAACTTCGGTCATTGTAATTTCTGTCACCCGAGGATTGTTTTATATTCTATTTTTGCTGTTTTCCCCAAGCGCTGCGATTATTTGTTCTAAAAGATTCTCACGCATTACGTTCGCGTGTCGACAAGGTAGGGAATGACATGGAAATATCGAATAATTTTGTTTGAAACGCCGTTTAATTATTTTCGTTAAAAAAACCTGAAATTTTAGCCAATTCGAAGGGGGTTACCGAAAGTCTAGCTAAGAAAAGAATTCTCTAAGGCTGATCCGCGTGCTTCGGCTACTCGAAAATCCAAGAAGCGCTAAACCGAACGAGAGAGAAATGGAGACCGTGAGGGAAAAAAGGATTCACGCTCGAGGACTACGAAACGTCCCGAAAAGCGATCGGCCGTCGACCTCGATTCGCGCACGATCGTCTTTTTTCCGCTTCGATCGGCCAGCACGCTTTTCATCGCGTCAACTAATTGTAAGGTGCGGTCTAAACGAGGTTCTCGTTCGCTGCTCGTTTCACCGACAAATCAGATGCTTGGTTCGACGAGATAGCCTAAACCTAACCCAAGATCGTATTTTTTGTACTCGCGCACAACAATTTTCGAGGAAATTGTCTGATTCGTCAATGAATAGAGGAACAGAGAGACAGAGAGAATTGTTGCGAATCGCTGGGCTCTTCGTGCGCGATGTGTGTGCTCTCTCCTAACGAGGACTCAAGGATTCTGCCCAATCGAGGATGGAATCACGCGTGCGTAGCTCTCGCAACGTTCCCGCTCGGCGAGGGCTACTCCTCGGCCTCCATCATCTTCAGCATCCTGACCACCTGGGCGTGCTCTTCCAGCAACTTCGCGAACTCTCCTCTCCTGGTCTCTGCCTCGACCTGCATTTGCTTGATCCTCTCTCTGGGACCTCCCGGACTGTCCATCGGTGTCTGCGTCGACGAGTTTTTCGAGCTGCTTTCGTTCGACAGACCGTCCATGTCCGAGCTCTCGCTCGATATCGAGTGCGAGTCCACGTCGTCCACGATCAGGCTGCAAAAAATAAAAACGTTCGATCACTCTGTCCGGCATCAATTTTCGATAAGCCGTTCTTTTTTACTTTAATGCACCGAACGCGTGACATTTGGAGCCGTCAATTTTACACAATTTATGAGATGAAAAATGGATGGGCAAGTGTTTCAAAATTTCGCATACATGTTCGGTGATATTTTAAAATAGCATAGTAGTTCATGGAATTATTTTGATTACTTAAATTATTGCATGACTTCTGGCTACCATGATATCTCAAGAAATCCAGTAAACTAATCCATCCAGCTTCGCGGGAAAGCTGAAGTCGTTTGATCCACTTGTGAAAATCGAATTTTTATTCAAAGCGTGTGCCATCTATTACGATACTGACGGCAGGATATTTCGCCAATTTTATTTGAATTTTCGTCACGTCCGACTCGACGTTATAGGGCAAGGGGTTAAACACGTGTGAACAATGTTCGAAGCCAGTGGGAAGATCGTACGGATAGCACGTACGTCTTTTTGGAAACGATCAAAGAGACGACGAGAGAGCTCGAACTTTTGGAATGTTTCCGACTCGAGTTACGAATCGAACAGATTCGGATTTCCCGGTAGGGAGGACGTAATTTTCGTAGCTGGTCCGAACTATCGACGTTCCGCCCTGCAGCATTGTAGCCGTAACAATTGTCGCTTGCGTCAATGTTACGTCATTGGTACTGAAGCACGTAGCCCCAGACAATGGATAACGGATCGAGAGTACGTACGATTTTTCGCGGTCGTTTCGGTCAAGATTCTCGCACTTGCCCTTTAGGTTGGAACGCGTCGTGCGAGGGGCTGCGAGGGGGTGGGAAAAGAGGACACTCGAAAATTCGGAAGTCTCTTGCGTCACGATCCGCGACCATAATCGTTCGAGCTGCTCCTCGTGATACGGCGCAGCGTCCCGACAAATATCATACCAGCCAACTGGACCGAACTATCGTTTCACTTTACGTCTTTTCACTTAAAATTGAATCGAAGTCAACGTTCCTGCAGCGAAATAACGATTCGCGTAGTCGATCAATGTAGTAAAAAATTACGGTTTTAACCCTTAGCACTCGGGTGACGTCTTTGAGGCGCCATTAATCATTGCTGTACTATTATTTAAAATATTGTATTACATTAATTTCATATCCACCAAATTTAAAAAATCATACAGAACGGAAATATTCTAGATCGAAAGAAATGTTTAATTTTGCAGTTAAAATAGCTCCGAGTGCAAAGGGTTAATTGTCATTTAGCACTTTACGATATTCTGGTTCCCGAGACCGTTCTTGTACGAATTTTTCTACGGAGTATGTTTCGAAAAATATTTTTGTCTACTGATCGAAAATGAGAACATGAAGTTGTTTATCAACCATACGTAGTTATGGCTCGAACTTCGAACCAAAGGAAATTAAGAATCATAATTTCGGACGAAACGGCGGCGTTTTGAAGTCAATTCGATTTTCATGATATCTTTGCGTTGGGATATAGTTGCATTTATAGTATGTGCAGATTTTTAAAATACTGGAGAGCATGAACGGTAATACAATTTACAAATTTTGTGATTCGTCTTATATTTTTGGTCACGAATGCGCGAGATGTAGGTGCTTGCGAGGATCAACCGTTATCTTTGATGAGATTTGAAATTTCGAAACTTCTCATCCGCGTGCAAGCTGCAACTTATTGCGAGAGACCTTCGAGAGAGCGCGTCCGTTATTTGTGAGCCAAACCGAATTGATAGCACATCAGGATGATCATATAATCTGAGAATATCGATTGGCGCCCACGCAAACTTATCCGCGGAAGTAGATTACAGAAAGGTCGTATTGGAAATTTACTCCCACGAAAATTCTGGAAATAACAGACTTCTGTGCGCACGATTTGCAGTCGCGTTGCACCGCAGCACGCGTCCCTGCCACGATGCAACGAACTATTGCACCTATTGGGCATCGACGGAGAAACATCGATGGCGTTCGCTCTTTGATTCTTTCCTCGGTAAATAACATTTTTCAAATAAGAAATTAGATCTGCGCGGAGATCGAACCACGATTTTAATACTTTACCTACCAAAAGCCTTGGGATTTTCAATCATGCTGTGCTAAAATCTTTGAAAATTCTCTTGTATATTTACTTTTAGATTAGATTACGTTATTAATAGTGACTCGTTGGTTCATGATTGAAAGTGCTGTTGACAGATCTATTAAAAAGTTTATAGTCGTGGACCACATGACTTCAGAAATTACGGAATAATTGTCGGTAGATAATGTGTTAAATAACTGTCGATAGCTGTCGATAACTATCGATAGAGTAAATAAACTGCCGATAGTCTTCGACAGCGACGACCAGCGACAATCGTCGATAACGTAAATGGACTATCGATAGTTTTCGACAGTGATAATCGTCGATAGTATCATCGATAGTTCTCCAACACTACTATCCAGCCAATTTACTGTTCCAGCGACGCGCGTTTCGCGTTTCCATCCGTTTCGCCTCGTTCGTCACACGGTTTTTTTTTTATTTTCCCGTCGCCTTTCCACCGTGAAATCATTCCGGCGCGAGTTTCGAACGGTTCGAGGACGAAAATTGGTTGCTTCGTACCTAAATGCGCCGTAGATTTCCCTCCCCGACGTCATCTTGGATGTGCAACGTCAGCTGACGGTCCTGGAACAGAAAATTCGTTTCAGTGGGATCCTTCGAACGAATTTCTAGATTGCTATAGCTACAATTTCCCGTTGTAGGTTTTTTCGTCGGTTTCCGACGATCTTTACGTGCATTTAGTAGACTATAGGATTTTTATAGAAAGTAAAAATTTTCTACATCGATTTCAAACTACTCCTTTAATAAATTACAACGTATGTAAGAATCACAACGAAATTCTGTTCTCATATTTTTTAATCATGCCAAAGAGTCTGAAGAGTGACTTAAGAACAATAGCTACGAGACTGCGCAGCTATTGTGGAAGTTTCAACGACGTAACTTTTCAACTTCCATAAGAAAATTAGCTTCGAATTTTTCCGTGTCTCGATGTCGTAAAGAATTTTCAAGTTTTCATATTTCGTAGAGTTAAAAAACAAGTCTGCAAGCAAAGGACTCCCTTTGTGCATTTTAGAAAGCGATTTTTCGAGACGCGCCCCGCTAGGATCAAGTATAAAAAAAAATATACAGAGTTCGCGTTTTTTCTATCCCCTGACTGAACACGACCCCTTAATTGCGTTATCGAAGAGAAGGTAAAAGTGCTCGGAAACTTTCCGCTTGCTGCTGTATATCGCAGCGGAGATTAATTTTTAAACTTCGACAAAGAATTCAGACCACCTCCACCCTCGAGCCACGGTGGCGGGGTTATTTTTGACCCGGCGCACAATGTCCGAACTATTATGGGAATCTAGTCGGCGGAAAATTAATAACTTCTAAACTAATCCGTTTTCGGCCTGAGACCCTCGTACTTTTTTTAAAGAGCACGCGAAGGCACGCCGATTAACGAAACAAAAAAAAACAACGTTGTTAAAAAAGAAATTAAGTGATTTGATTATTAACCCTCTGCACTCGGAGCTATTTTAACTGGAAAATTAAACAT
>CM052197.1:4902604-4919018 GCA_028455805.1 Lasioglossum figueresi
ATGTTTAATTTTCCAGTTAAAATAGCTCCGAGTGCAGAGGGTTAATATCTCGTACAATACCTAAATGTTTAGTAATTGGTTAGATACCGATATATTACTTAATGTAAATAATATTTTGAATAATGGCACAGCAACTTTTAGTGGAGCCTCAGAGGGGACAACCGAGTGCAAAGGGTTGAATGAACTGATTTACATATATATTCAGTAAAAATTGTGGATTGTATTACATGCTACGTCGATACATTCTTTTAAATTTAATACATCGAAAATTGAACTTTCCGATCGTCGAGAATGCTGCAATAGGAAACGTCTCACCTTTCGAGGGATAATTGAAACGAAAGGGTCGACGTTGTGTCTGGAATTGTGCAAAAAAATTGATCGATTTTCGATCGGGAAATTGTATCCCGAGATAGACCGAATCGATCAGAGGTCGAACACGAGACGGCATAGAAAGGTGTAGAGCGAGGAAACGAAACGGCCACGAGGAAGTACGAAATAATCGTTATCGCGCATTATATCGAGCGTGTGCTCTATCTCTCTCTTTCTCTATCTCTCTTTTCGATGTGTATGTGCTTGCTTGTTGTCTCGAAATAAACAGTCTCGATATAAACGGTGTTTTACGCACCGTGTCTTAACCAGAGAGGCGTGTAACGCGATCACGCATGCCTGGACAATCGAGCCACTGTAATCGTCTTAGCGCAATAGCCAAAATGCTCGTAAATCATTCGCAGCGGTCTTAATATCGTTGCCTCGCTCTCGAACGAGATGTTTATATTGCCTCGGCAACGACCAGCGAACCGTTGCACGTGCTCCGCTCGCCTTCCGATTCAATGAAATCGTCGTTCATACTATTTATTCATCCTCCACGAATTCAGTTACGAATAAGACTGCCGTTATGATGTGCAATCAATTTCAACCGTCCGTCAGCAACCTGGCTCGTTCATGTCCGGTGCGAAATTTCACTCTTCAATTTCTTTCTTTCGTTACGCGTACATTCAAATGGGGACACCAATACGTGTTCCAGAATTTTTTTTAGATCTCAGCACGTCGATAAAAGTGAGGTTGAAATTCTAAAGATCTTGGGAAATGATGGAATACATTTTTTATTCGAGTAACTCAGAATAAAAATCGTGCGACGTTCAGACAAGTTGAATCTTGTCTTTTTTTTAAGACCACGCGTGAAATTTTAAAATTTTTTACTGCAGATTTAAATAATATATTTACTTGTTAACATTTCTCTGTAAATCGCCGAAATTCGTGAGCAAATTCACGTTCACTTGTTGAAAAGTTCTATCATTTCACGGTTCGGCAGCGATCGTGTTGACAAACAGACTCGATAATCGTGCGATCGAAATCGAAATCGACAGTTCGCAACGGGACTCGAACAAGGAAAACGGAAAGACTTCTCGCAGACGACACGTGCGAGTTTACGATGAATAAGGACACACGGCTCGGCGTGAGGAGCATTTACACGTGCACGGTCGAGCGTCACATCCTCCTACGTCACGAGAGACTACGATAGCCACGATGATAATATTTCTCCCGGTAAAAGTTGCACAAGAACGTAACACTCGTGGCTTGTGGCTCGTCAAATAGATCACCCCTTGATCAACGTCTCGAGAATCTATACATATATCGACAAAACGATGATCGGCAGCGCGTAGGTAGAGTGGTTGTTCTTTCTAAAATAGGAACGCGAACGCAAATCCGTCTCGGTCGGAGCCTTGGCCCCATAGAGCGGTGCTTGCGTCTCTTTCGTTAATAAAATGGTTAATTAAAAGCCACGTGGCCCGAGAACCGTCCAGTTAACACCGAGTGCCACGTCGGTCACGTATCACCGACACAATCTTTCTTACCGAAGCGATCTATTAAGCGAAATTCATTTTATCAGGTTCACTGTTGCGACAAACCTTACATTTCCTATTCTTATTATATACAATTAGTCCGAATTTTGTACGAGTTTAACCAGTCAACTGCGTTCGACGTGTATACACGTCAATCGAAATGTATATTGCGGTGCAATAACAATCATCATTTGAAGAATGAATTGTTAATTTTTTCATCAAACAAAAATGTAATCCTTCCCCGTTTTTCGTAAAATTTATGATAGGACACATTGCCCCGCGTTCGACGTGTATACTCGTCATTGGTTAATTTTAACACTAGGTTTACGGAGCTCTAGAAATAACTATTTCACATTATATTTTATAAACATAACACGAATGGGTCTATCCAAGTTTTTGGCCACTTTTCCAATAAAATATACCCAAAAAAATAAATCTGGTAAATAATTCCTCAGGGAAGCATCTTTACAATCTTAGTAATCGCGAATTGAGAATATCAGAACCCGTCATTTTGACGGGTCCCGTAAACCTAGCGTTAATTCCGCACTCTGTGGGGTATTTTTAAAACGAAATTCCGCAGTTAAGAGGTAAATAACCTATTTCGTTTCTTACTTCTTCTAAAAACGAAGAACGACTGTTCCATAATTTTTGACTTCCCGAGCTCGGACAATTTTCCAATTTTTCAATGTTCCTTTCCATGTTTTTGGCCACTTTTCCAATAATATATACCCAAAGAAATCAATCTGGTAAATAATTCCTCAGAGAAGCATCTTTACAATCTCAGTAATCGCGAATTAAGAACATTAGAACCCGTCATTTTGACGGGTCCCGTAAACCTAGCGTTAATTCCGTACTCTGGGGGTATTTTTAAAACGAAATTCCGCAGCTAAGAGGTTAATAACCTATTTCGTTTCTTACTTCTTCTAAAAACGAAGAACGACTGTTCCATAATTTTTGACTTCTCGAGCTTGGACAATTTCCATTTTGCACAGAGATCCGCGGTCCAGTGAGCAATTCTATATCTCAGAGTCAGTGTATCGATATCCGACAGGGTTAACTCGGTGCATCCGAAACGTCGAGTGTCGTTCCTGGGAGAATGCACCGCCGAATATCATGGACGATCGTGCGACGCGAGGAAAAGCTTGTATCTGCAAAAGCGGCTGAAATCGTCGATTAAGATTCGCGCGGTGCGAGCTGAACCGCCGAGATGTTAATAAGCTCTCGCCTTGGGGATACGTTTGACCGAGGATGACGATGCGCGGTGGCTAATTGCGATAATAAAAACATGGAGAAGGATAAAGAAAGAAGTAAAGAGAGAGAGAGAGGGATAGATGATTGGGTATTGTTCCGCGAGACGCGTCTCCATATGAGCGTCGAGGCCACTCGAGAAAAGGTAAAACGCAATAGCAACAATGCAACACGGAATTTTCTTTATTCGGTAGAAACCGGGAATTGACCTTCGCCAGCCAGAGCGGAGAGGATCGAGCTCGAAGAACGAGAGACGACGACGTTCCGAGTGGTTCGCGACCTTAGACAATGCGCGCGCGAGCCGCGGCACACGAGACACGAGACAACCACGAGCCGTGACCACTTCTTCTCTCCTCTAGACTATAGAGGGAGACAAAGAGGGCAAGAAAAAGAGACCTAACTCAACGGGGCGAGGGCCCGGCGGCTAAGAGAAAAGTAGCCCGGCCGACTCTCGTATTATTACACCGGATAAACGTCAGAGCCGTTTAGAACCAGTTGCAACGTCTCCACTCGAGATTCCTGCGTCGATTTCCAGTCGAACATTTTCGCGACGGTGCGACGGGAGTGCACTTCGCTCTAATTGCATACCAGATCGCCTCGTCCCGTCCCGTCCTGCCTCGCGTCGCCTCGCCCCGTCCTGTCCCGTCCCGTCTCGTTCCATCCCGTCTCGCCTCGCCGCGGGATCAATTGGAATCCGAACCGATTTCGAGCGGTCCCGCTGCACAGTGGATGCGGCCGGACTTTGGTCAGACACGGGTCGCGCAGCCCCACCGGAAGATCCAGAGATCCACAGATCCACCAACAGACACCGAAACATTTTTCCGCGGCTACGTCTTCGAGCGACCGTGGCGGGAAATTTCACGTCGGAGAACGTGTTCGACGAAGCGTCGGTGCACGAGACCGCGGCCAACGCAGACATTCATTTAAGATGTTCCGAATATCTGATCGAACAAGGTGAACAAAGACCCGCGTAATTGCAATCGGGGGGGGTCGTTGATTTGCCAGGAGTTGAGACAGCGAATCGCCAAAATGGAAATTGTCTTTATCGCGAGGAGCCGACAGCAGTTTTTAACGAATCGAGAATAGAATGATATTTATTTCTCTCGTAGATGCATCGAATCCGCAGGCTCAACCGATGACAGAAAATTCCACAGAGGACGCGTTCGACTGCACGATTCAGTTTTCCCTCCGCGCCTCGAGAGGAAAGACTAACCGACGCAGGTTCATTTCGAAGTGCTCGGATTCCTTTCGGAACGATTTCCCGTTGTTGACAGATTTTCGTGGCGGGAAATTTCACGACAGTCGATACCCACCTTGGACTACCTGTGCACGGTTCAGTTTCGTCCGTGTGGCTCCGGCTCGGCTGCCGCTGCTGGCACAGATATATATGTACGTGTGTATATATATTTTAGGTGTTTCCCGTCGTCGAGAACGGATCGAAGCGGAGGTTCGAACGCCGACGTGAAAAACGTCGAACTCGAAGCGCGAGAGTGTAAATGGCTGAACGGTCGAGCGTACAGAAACTGGCAGAGTCGAATCGAGGAGGCTAATTCCGAAAGGAGGAGACGACGTTCACCGCTCGACGGATTCGCGCAGACTGATCAGCTCGGTCCCTCTATTGCCGCGCGCTACAACCTCGACCACAGGTTACCGCTCCACCGGAGAAGGGGATGCAACCGACAAACGTTTTATTTCGTGGCAACCCTCTCTTCCCCGCCCCCGTGCTCTCGTCACCGGTCGACGGTCTACGGCACTCTACGGTCTTTCGCTGTTTTCATGCACCCGACCGGGGAACGTGTGTTCCCCGGCATGTATCGATCACGATCCCAGTTATCGATCGACCTTGCCGATCGATCGCGCTTCTCGCGCGGATTCTAGCCCAACGGAACCAGAAGTCGTCTTCGGACGATTCTACGATCTCCTTGAACCATACCACAGACATCTTTTTACTTTATAATCTGTTTAACCAGTTAACTGCAAGTTCGACGTGTACACACGTCAATCCAGAACTCTATCGCGGTGCAATAATAATAACCTTTTCAAGAATGAATTGTTAATTTTTTATCAAATATAAATGTAACTCTTCCTCGTTTCTCGTAAGATTTATGATAGGACCGTTTGCTCTGCGTTCGACGTGTATACTTGACATTGCTTGATTTTAATTCCACGCTCTGTGGGGGATTATTAAAACTAAAGTCCGCAGTTGAGAGGTTAAGGAGTACTTCCATTTAGAGCCGTCAGTTTTACAATTATAGATGTATATAAAGTAGAGGATTTTGAGATCTCTTCGTCTGGTGAATCAAAGTCACGTCAACGTCGTTAACAGTTTTTTTCCATGCTATATTTAAATTTTACTCTGTGTACGCCAATTTAAAAGAATACGGTCTCGTCCCCTCTCGCGAATAGAACCCAGTACAGTGGCCGTAATGTCTATTTTTAATTATCCATGAATATATTATTTATATATTGCATCATTTTGAAAAATCTATGGTACATGGCTAAACACTATTTAATGGAACCTTCAATAGGAACAGCAATTTTCATTGCGAACTAACAAGTCACCCTCAATAACGTCATCTAATACTTTTATTTAAGATTGTAATGTAAAAGAAAATTTCGATGCTTCCTTTTGATACAGCACAATTATTGAAAATCCTGTTAATAGTCTTTCGGTGGGTAAAGTGTTAATGGGAACAGTCTTTGTAGATCTGAAACAAATAAGAATTGTACAAAATTCCATCGAACTTTATATTCTAGCCTTTTTCGAACATATCTATGAGCCATAAATGCATAAAGATTCGCAGTCTGATTATACAGTGGCCGAAATTTCTATAAAGTCATCTTCGTATTCACAGATATTTGAAAAATACCACCATTTTTGTTGATTTATCGTATCTGGTCTCGTGCCTTGTTGACACTCGGATAGAGCGACTACGCACTCTAAACCGCTATGTTCACTATTTACGTTTGTTTTAATTTTTTTCTGCGTGATGCAGAACAGAAGTGCGAAGTTTCTATAAAGTCACTTAGCGTTTCTCTGGATTCTGAGCAGAGAACTACGGAAAATTTGAAGTATTCTAAAAGTATTAGTTTCAGAACTCATAGAAATCCTGTTTCTTATAATTTTATTCGCGTGTATTAGAATGCCGAGTGGGAAAGTGCTAACAATTGAAGAAAAAGCATCGATCGATGCTTATAAAGATATGGGATGCTCTAATCGTGCAATTGCTAAGAAAATTAATCGTTCATATACTGTGACTAATACTTATATCAATTTACAATTTACTTAAAAAATTGTCAAAGAGACAACATTTATTATTAATGAGGTCTGCGGCTAAGGAAAGGAAAAATGCAGCACAATTTCGAGCTGAATTGGAGCTTCCAGTAACAACAAGACGTGTGCAAAAACTTTTAAATTCTTCTGGGCAATTTGTGTGGACAAAAATGCAACGTAAATCAGGCCTAAAAGAAGTACATAAACAGGCCCGTCTTGATTTCGCACGGGCACATATGTCCTGGACGAAAGAGTGGGAGTCTGTCATTTTTTCAGATGAGAAAAAATTTAATTTGGATTGGCCTGATGGCTGTAAATATTATTGGCATGATCTGAGAAATGAGAAAAGTGTGACAACTTTCCTATGTGGGAAAGATGATATGGGCTGCGTTCAAAGCTGACAAAAAACTCCAATGTGTTACATAAATCACAAAATGAATTCGGAAAATTATATAGATTTGTTAGACATGGCGGTAATACCCTTTACAGAAAATATTGAAGATGACAATTTTATTTGTCAGCATGATAATGCTGCAATACACTCGTCGAAGCATACAAAGCAGTGGCTTCTTGAAAGAAACATCAATGTTTTGTCATGGCCTGCTTGTTCTGATATAAACCCTATTGAAAATATTTGGTGTATCATTGCGCGACGAGTTTATAAAAACTGCAAACAATACAACTCCATTAGCGAACTAAGGGATGCGGTGAATGAAGCGTGGGCGTCTGTTAAAACGGAAACGCTACAGAAGTTAGTTTCGTCGATGCCCAATCGTATTTGTAATGTAATTCAAAAAAATGGAGGTTACACCAGATATTAAAATAGAAATGACAAAAAACACAATCGTTAATTTCAACTTTATCCGTGTAAAACGAAAGTGACATTATTGAAATTTCGCAGTTTGTTCTGCGTAAAATTATATTTTTGTTTTCTTTTATCAATAAATCCCTGACCTCACCTTTAATCAATGTGATCCCGGAAATGCTACGAAATACAAATTTTTCATTGGTATGGTATAATAATAAGAATTCATTACAAAACACAGTGACTTTATAGAAATTTCGGCGAGTATATATGTATAAAAACTAGAGGATTTAGAGATCCCTCCGTCTGGTGAACCAAAATCATGTCGATAACAGTTTTTCCCATGCTGTATTTGAATTTTACTCTATATACACCAATTTAAAAGAATACGGTCTCATCCCGTCTCGCGAATAGAACCCAGTATTTCGGAAGCGCATATTTGAAATATCGCAGCTCCGATGCACACAAAAATAATTGATCTTTTTCGGGTGGCTGAATCACGGGTCCGGAGAACCGTAGGTTGTCGTCCGATGAAAATGTTGCACGGCTCGCCGACGAACAAGTTCCCGCGAAATTAGTTGCGCTTCTATTTCCGCGCTTGCTTCATTTTTAACTTTAGCCAATTATTCCCGACCGGCTCTCTCTCTCTCTCTTTCTCTCTCTCCGGGCGATCGATCGGCATTGTCGCGGCTCGGACCGTCATCGATTTTCCACGTTTTCCTCGGAGACAATTAACGATTGTCCAGTAATTGTTTTCCTCCGTGATTGTGTCGAGCAGCGTCACCCGGCCGATATACTCGGGCCGAGGGAAAAAGTAATTTGCGATAGAAAATTGGATTACGCTCGAGGGAGCCGGCAGCCACTCTTTTACTATGTTACTCGGCCGTGGCTCGGGGAAAACCTCGCCGCGCCGACAAACTTTCCGAAAGAAAGCCGACGATACCGGATACCGGCAGCTTATTTCATCCGAAACGAATGAATCATTCCCGATGACGTTTGCGCATCTTCCCGACTTTCGATGTTGCACGGATCTCGTGCGCAACGAATCTGCGGATTCATGGAACGCGAATAAACGCGGAAAATCCTCGCTGCTTTATGCTAATTCGGCTGAGCCACCGTCCATCGAACGATCAATTACCGATCCTCCTCTTCTTCGCAGTTCAGTCAATCATTTACCGAGTCGATCGACGCCGCGATGTAAATGCAGTGAAGGTTCGATCCAAGAATAAGAGTTTTACCATTTCGTTTGTGAAACCGCTGAATACAAAATTATACCTTCGTTAGAGTCGTTTTAGTAAGAGAAATGCCACAAATGAGTTGGCGAAAGTCCCACAAATAAGCAATGAGAAATAAAGAAGTGTCGCGATTGGATTTTTGTATTGTTCTTTGTCAGTGACGCATGGCAGACGTTTTTAGTACTCGGTAGATTTACCATGAATAGATTCGATGAGGTGCTCCGAGTCGAAAGAAAAGCAGCTTTATCTCGAATCGGTCTCTAAACGGAGTGTTTTTGTTCCGTCTCGATAGCGCCCGTGATTTGGACATCATTTTCTCGTTTGGTTTATCTCTGACTGGCCGGATTAGCGCGTCGGCTGCCGAGCCAACTGCCAGTGAAATTAATACAAGACCGAATTCATTGTATTCGGTGAAACCAGAATTGAAAAGCGAGAATCTACGGTCTCGGATACTTTATGCGTTTCTGATGATCATTACGATGCCCATTATTTACGAGAAATGTTTTCCTTGACAAATTGTGCTGATTTGATAAAATAATCGAGGAAAGTTGGAATTCGCAGAGAAACATCCGCAGTCTACTAATAATAAACGAATATAGTAATACATTACGAATATACATATCGTGTTATGGCAGCATTAATTAGGAGTGTTTTTCGCGCCGGTCTGGTGACTTTTATCGTGATTCGACAAAGTCATCGTTGGTGATGAATTTTTCAAATTGTAAGCTCGCGCGATAACACTGCCGACCCCCTGCTACGAGACTCGACGTCTCCGATCGAACGTTCCGTCTGGATCGTGATCGTTAGACTGCTGATCTTATCCATTCATAACAAAAATGAGTATGTATGCGAAAATCAATACAGCAACAGTCTTTATCGTTGAAGTACAATAAAGCTTCGATCTAGGAAAAGAAAACCCTCGGGTCCGTGCTGTTTTTTTACTACAGTTCGACGATTTTTTGACCGCGCCGAACGTAGAAAAGGACAGCGAAGTCGAAGGCGCACCGCATGCCATCAATTAAACCACTAAACACAGTTCACATTATATCGTGTTCAGTGTAATTTTAGTTTAGCAATCGCGATCATTGAATCGACGTCTGGCGGGGGCTATAGGTGATCCATGGACCACGAGGTTGTAGCGTGGCGGCGGATTTCAGGGTCGTCGCGATACACTAAACGGACCAGACGAAAACCATACAACTCCTGCGAGAATCCGGTGGTAAATTATTTCGGTTGGACGCTAATTTTGTCGTGGTATGCTTTGCCGCACAGAGAGAGAGAGAGAGAGAGAGAGAGAGAGAGAGAGAGAGAGAGAGAGAGAGAGAGAGAAAGAGAGAGAGAGAGAAATCCGTTCGGTGGTTAACCACCATCGCGCGTCGAGCTTCGAGCTTCGGGCGTGTACAGGTTTTGCATTCCAAGTTGACCCTTTTCCCGATCAAATTCACCCGTTTGCAAATCAAGTTTTGCTACAAAGTTTCTAACCAATTACGGTACGCGACTAAATACTTTTTAATGGAACCTTCAATAGCAACAGCAATTTTCATTGCGAACTAACCACTCACCCTCAATAACGTCATCTAATAGTTTCATTTAAGATTGCAATGTAAAAGAAAATTTCTATGCTTTCTTTTGGTACAGCACAATTTTTGAAAAACCTATTGATAGGCTTCCGGTAGGTAAAGCGTTAAGAGACAAAACTGATCTTTAAGGTCCTATCTCTACTAATTTTATTTATATTATTTATTCAGTTTTAACTTTATTTCAACATTCAATCAATGAGGTTGTCCTGTATTCTGTATTCTTGTTTTGTATGAGTGGGAAAACAACATATTTACAGTAGCATGGTGTTTGGTCAAAATGTGGCAGTTAATCTTGTAAATTATAAATGAAAAACGTGATATCAAGGGGTCAAAGAGGTGTGATCAAAAAGTAAGGTGACTTTTTGAATTTCGCGGGATATCCACAGTCGATTTTCGTTTTCTTGTTTCTCTCATGCTGGTACACTCGTCCCGAACATATGTTCACACTTTCAGCTATATAGCATTTTTTGTTTGTTCGCGAGAAGCATAAAGGTTAGAAGTGTTTTGCTCGTTCGGCGATTTTCTGCTGTCGGAAAAAATGGATCAAAGAATTTGCATCAAATTTTGTGTAAAAAAATGGAATAAAGTGCTCCTAAACGCTTGAAATGTTGGCAGTGGCGTACGGTGAGTGTACTCTGAGTAAAACAAAATGTTTATAAGTGGTACAAGCTCTTCCAAGAAGGCCGAGAAGATGTTAACGACGAAGCTCGCCCTGGACGCCCCAGCACGTCAAAACCGATGAAAACGTTGAAGAAGCGAAGAAAATAGTGTTGGGGAATCGTCGAATTACCATTAGAGAAGTTGCCGATGATGTCGGCATCTCGTTTGGTTCGTGCCGAGCAATTTTAACGGAATTTTGGAAACACAATTCATGGATTTTGCATCACGATAATGCACCTGCTCGCGCATCGTTGCTTGCGAGTAATTTTTTGGCCAGAAACAACACCTCGATCATGCCTCAGCCACCATATTCGGCGGATTTGGCCCTCTGTAACTTTTTCCTGTTCCCAAAACTGAAGAGATCCATGAAACGACGGAGATTTGCAACGATTCAGGAGATAACGACTGCATCGCTGGAAGAGCTCAAAGCTATACCAAAAAGTGCGATAAAGTGCACCAGAAGTGCTTCGAGGATTGGAAAAAGCGCTGGCACAAGTGTATTATATCTGGGGGGGATTACTTTGAAGGGGACAACATAAATATTGATGAATAAATAAATATTTTGTTGATAAAAATAAAAAGTCACCTTACTTTTTGATCACACCTCGCATGTACCATAACATTTTTTCTGCGGAACAATAACTTCTCGTCAGATTTCGTTGAGATAGAAAACGAATTAGACAAATTTCAGTTGCGAACGGGTGAGTAAAACCTGTAACGAGCCGAGTTGTGTGTTAAGCTCCGTGTGTTGTACGTTGTGTGCGTCCTTCCAGGCTTATCTCGACTCATCCCCTTCTTTTCTTTCTGTTCAGATCTCTGCTCAGCTCGGCTCTGTTCAGCCTCCTTTTCTGACTCTCTTTGGCCGCCGCTTTCGGGGGCATTTGCTCGTCGATTGGCTCCCTATTTTCGCTCGTTAAAGTCAATGTTCAATGCACACGCCGACCCAGCCAGGGTCAACACCTCCCTCGAGGCTGAGAAAAGCTCGCCGGCGTGCCGTGCCTTGCCGTGCCATGTCGGCCGGCCGCAATCCACCCGTGAAAAAGCTGCCCGTTTCCATGGGGAGTCGAAAAACCCGAGCCACTCTTTATACACACCGTGTATTTTTATCCGGGAAGACCCCGTAACAACGCTGGGGGTGAGATCTGCTACTGATCCGAGCCAATAACCTCTCAGTCGTTATCCCTGTCTTGGAATCCGTTCGAAAAAACCTGAATGGAGTATCTCTTTACTCGAAAACTGATGCAGATTGATACAATCAAATTATCTGTCGGTCGACGCGGTTGGAGCTCGAGTTTCTCTGTTCAACAATTTTAGATTTTGCGGAATCGTTTTGCAACGTACTCGTCCAACCAAACGGATTTCGAACTGATTTAAAAAATTACTTTCAGACGCGCGCGTGTACCGGCGGCTGGGTTTACGGTTTACAGGAGAGCGCGAAACAAAGATTCATTTCCTTGGCTGATCAAATTAGTCTGCTACCACTGACGATCAAAAGACTCCGACGACGCCCGACAAGATGAACAGTTGCCAAGTCCAACGGGCACACTTTTCTCTAATAAATCACATCGTTTTTCGACACTCACGAGACGTAACAATTGAATTTATAGCAACTCTTGTTTTCTAACAGCTGGGAAATTCTCACGGACACAACTGCGCGTCACAAACATTATTACGCGCGTCCTTCGCTTATTAATATAATAAGTTATTGTATTTGCTCTAGCAATATTTTGCGCTCTTCTGAAATGATCGAATCATTGCGTAGGCTCGTATTCGCGAACTCTTGTGTCCGTTTATGAAAACCGCCACCAATTGACATAATTCTTTAAAGATCGCTTGAATGCGTTCAGAAAACAATGACGTATTCTACACTCTGTGCCAATACCGTCGTTATCGCTATTAATACAAATCTATTTAAAAATGGTATAGACTGGTCAGCAAAGTCGCAAACAATTAACTCCCCGTCTGCAATCTTAGTTCGATCGAAGATCAACATTTTCTGATTTCTCCTTTGTTTTCTCGAGATACGTGGAGCATCGGTGGACTCGATCGCGTCAATGTTAGAACAACGAGACTGCGTTTATCGATCCTTGTTTCGAGCATCGACCTGACGACCGTGTCGAAGGTGTTGTCCAGCAGAAGGACAAGGTGCTTCTTTCTCGTCTCGGGACATCGCGAAGAAAACATTCAACGAGCCTCGGAGACGATAAAATGAATAAAACGGCACGCGAAAATAAATCGCAGCCTTTGTTATCTGAGTTGCGCTCTACGGCGAGAGATCGCGAGGAGTTGATAGACGGGTCGGTCGTGCGTCAGCGATAATGATCGCGGAACAATGTCGCGACTCTGGATCGGATCGGATCGAGGGCGAGTCGAAAAGAGAGCCCTCGCGAAGGCGACCGTTCAAGATGAGAACTGTCTCCGAGATAACTATGTGCGTCAATGCTGATACCGTATCTAATCTAGCTCTCCTCGTTTTTGCATAGATCGTAATCTCCGATCGTCGTGGGAAGACGTGTTCCCTTTTGACGCACAGAAAAATCCTCTCTCTCTCTGTCCTCGGGGGATGGTTTCTCCCCGAAGGAAACTGATTCCTTCGGTTCGCCCTTCGAATTTCCGACCGCTCGTTTTCTACAGCGGATCTTAAAAGTATTCGAAATTTCCCCGTCTCGGGAAATTCTCTAACGAACAGTATAATATCGTAACAAGGTCTCATTTTCAAATTTCAGTCCTTTGTTCCGTAAACCCTTTGCACTCGCAGCTATTTTAGCTGGAAAATTAAACATTTCTTTCGATCTAGAATATTTCCATCCTGTATGATCTTTTAAATTTGAATTGATTGAATGAAATTGATGTAATACTTCGTGCAATACTTAAACGTTGAGTAATTGATTAGATACCGACAGATCTAACAATGTAAACAATATTTTAATTAATGGTACAGCAATTATTAATGTCGCCTCAGAGTCGTCACTCGAGGCTTGAATCCTCATTCGCGAAATAAATTTTTTATTGTTTTACACAGAGGTTTCAATCTGTTGAATTTTTTAGGAAAAATGGATCTTCGATTCAATTTTCGTCTGCTGCACACGTAAAAATATAGAACTGTGGTCCGGCCGGGTGGAGGAAGCTGATCGTACGTCATCGACTCTCGGAGCACGAGTTGTCCAGGCCAGAATTAAACTAAATACTTGTAGGAGAAGAATTGTGGGATTTGAACTCGAGGAAAGTCGTGCATATTAGATATTAATAAATTAATTGGTATAACTAGTTTCGACTTCTGAAACGATTTCTTTTCTCATTTTTGTCGAACTTTTCGTACTTGCCGGTCACTGTGCAACGCGCGCAGTATCGCTGGGTATACGAAGCCTTAAAATACGGGACAACCGTCGACCGACGGAGACCGACGCGACGCACCGTATCGTCGGAGCTATGCTCTCGCGAATGCGAATACGTCAAAGCCGTCCTTTGTCAAGGCCGATGTTTCGCTCGTCAGACTAGAACTTTTCTGGATCGCCGGCTAAACGAACGAGATTGTTTCCGTGAACTGTTACCGATGGCCCTCGAAACCGTCCCCTCGATTACCATAATGCATTGGCTCACAACGATTTCCTCCCAGATTTCCGCGATGGCCGAACATAAAATTGGTATTGGCGTGTAATTTTTATGCAATTATTCCGCAAAACGATTCTAGTGCATTATACAGGATGGTCCACGCAACTTGCACACCTCGGTTGACGCAGGAAAAAACGACACGCATCGAAAGATATACGATTCTGTGGATTTTAATCAGAAACTGATGGAAAGTCGTGTGAAACTACGATTTTCACCATTTTTAACCGCTTCTAGCTTGTGTATATGTTAATCGATTACGATGAAATATTCAGCATCTGTGTAACTATTATACACCTACAGAACATATATTTTAAACCGAATGATTTCGTCAAACGCACACGGAGGTGGGCAAATACAGTAAGCTCGCGTTAGATCGATACATGTATACATACCGCGAAGAATGCGTATATCGATAGATGAATAGACGTCATCCAAGTTATCAGCCACTCGATTAACCTTTTGCATACCACTGTTCCCAAATGGGAGCAGAACTCTGCTGATTTTTTCTTACGCCCACTGATTCTTTATTTTTATTTCGAATTTTCATTTTTTTATAGCACACCTTTACGACCGAGTTGCACGCAAGCAAATTTTCGATACCGACCTTTCGTTAATAGCGGTACTAAAAATTGTCCGGTTTGTCGGTGTTTCTGTACCGTTCAGTTTTTCCTATTTTTACCGACAAATTAGCAGTTACATTTTCTTTTAAGTAGATCACTTTGCACAAAAATTCATCCGAATGCGAAAAACGTTTAATGTACAGGGTGGCCCAGAAGTCACTGAATCGTTACATGAATTTAAAATTATCAGAATGTACGTTTTTATTTATTATTGTTCTCTGCTGTTTAATGCCACTGTCCACAATCAGACATTCCAAACGCAGTAACCTAATAGAACGATCTAGTAGCTTTTGGATGACGCTGTGTCGATAACGTGAAACATTTCTCCAAAATATCTCGCTTACCCAAAAAACCGTATGTCCGACGAAACAGAAAATAGACAGCGGAGGGTCTAAATGAAATGACGGAGGTCCGCAACGACCTTGAAAAAGGGCAGAGCCGATAGGTTTAGCTAAATTTAAGTAGCCTCGTTTCCTGTTTGTCTTCCCTCTCTGACAATTGCGTGGGCCGCAACATTGCCTTTTCCGGTGAAAGCGTTCCTCCACGGCGAGTGTTCCATAGTCTGTAGACGATAGACTATAGACGAAGCAAATTGCGCAGAGACTGTAGTATCGGCCAACGGAAAAGGGACTAACAATAAGAAAACGAGACCTTGGATTCGGAACCTGACTCAACGCCGCGGACATTTGATATCGAGGTTAAGCGTTTCTCTGTTTCTCAGTTCCCTCGCATCGTCTCGCCTCGCCGCGGAAAAAAGAAACGGGCAGTTTATTTCTCTTACGCGAAAAATCGCGAGGGCAACGAAAGAGATTCCTCGCATACCGAGACAACGCTCGTTTACAGTTCATAAATTCGCATTTCTTCGAGGCTTCTCGTCGATTTTAATCAATCGAAGCCGCCCTAGACAGAACGTCGAACGTCGAACGTTGAACTTCGCTGGGAGCTAACCAGACCAATATTCTTCCTACGATTAATCCCTTACACTCGGAGACTCTTCTCGGATCATCGAATGGCTACGGTGGCTGTAACAAGTATTCGTACATCCATTTAACATTTAAAAAAATAATTCATGTTTGATTGTTGCGATATTGAACCAAACAGCTCGAATTTCATCGAGATGTTGACGTATAAAAAAGGCAGTGTAAGATGTGAACAATCTTTGAATTTAGATTCTCACAATATTCGCTGTTTTCTTTTGCAGAAAGAATATAAAAATCTACAATGATCTTGCGATTGGTGAACAAAGTCATTAAAGAAGCTTCAAAAATAAATTGAAAGTGGGTAGTTGGGCGTTTGGTTATTGGTACTGCAAAAAATATTCGTACATCCCTTACAACAATAATTCATTTTTGTGGGAATTCGTCTGGAACTGAACGACAATAAAATTGAACGAAACTGCTCGAGTTTCATCGACACGTTGACGTATAAAAAAGGCAGTGTAAGAAGTGAACAATCTTCGAATTTTGGTTCTCACAATATTCGACATTTTCTTTTGCAGAAAGAATATAAAAATCTACAATAATCTTGCGATTGGTG
>CM052197.1:4927553-4949201 GCA_028455805.1 Lasioglossum figueresi
ATTCTCGTTTTCCTCGGTGTCGCGTCGGATCGGTTTCAAGGAAAAATAAATCCTTGCTACAAAAAAGCCAGTAGAGCGATAGATGATGCGAAAACTTACGCATTCATTCATACTTTTATTATCGAGCGCAAACACGATAATCCCCGATTATAACAATGCATTCTCGTTTTCCTCGGTGTCCCTTCGGTTCGGTTTCAAGGAAAAATCAAGCCTTGCTACAAAAAACCAAAAGGAGCGATAGATGATACGAAAACTTACGTATTTATTGATACTTTTATTATCGAGCGAAAACACGATAATCCCTCGATTATTACAATGCATTCTCGTTTTCCTCGGTGTCGCTTCGGATCGGTTTCAAGGAAAAATCAAGCCTTGCTACAAAAAAGCCAGAAGAGCGATAGATGATGCGAAAACTTACGCATTTATTGATACTTTTATTATCGAGAGCAAGCACGATAATCCCCAATTATTACAATGCATTCTCGTTTTCCTTGGTGTCGCGTCGGGTCGGTTTCAAGGAAAAATCAAGCCTTGCTACAAAAAAGCCAGAAGAGCAATAGATGATGCGAAAACTTACGCATTCATTGATACTTTTATTATCGAGCGCAAACACGATAATCCCCAATTATAACAATGCATTCTCGTTTTCCTCGGTGTCGCGTTGGATCGGTTTCAAGGAAAAATCAAGCCTTGCTACAAAGAAGCCAGAAGAGCGGTAGATGACGCGAAAACGTACGCGTTCATTGATGCTTTTATTATCGATTTGCATGGTTGCTGTATTAACGACCGATATTACGTAACGACAGCCAAAGTCGAGGTTCGCGACCGTTGTCTCTCGAAGGAAAGAAGCTCTTCGGTTTTCTTCTTCGATGTTCGATCCAAGATAAACGTAAATGACGATCGCTATGTTTTCAGGAGAACTCGCTGATTGGGAAAATTTTCGCCTGCGGCCACGGAGATCCCATCTACGGATTCGAATCTGACGAAACAACGATTCGAAACCATTATTTCACTTTAGGTACGTCAGATTATTTCTCTGTTTCTGTATTCATATTTTTAACGTTGCTTTAACTGAAGACATTAATGGTCTTTCTTCGTTCTCTTCAGCCATCTTGGATTGACGATCTGCATCGACCACTCGCAGTAAGTTGCATAGTTGATACGTGTAATTGTTAGTCGCACTTATGCAGATTTTGTGCATCCGTTGTAAAAATGATTGAAGAAAATGTTTATTTTATAAATTAATTTGAGTTCGTGACCGAGTTTAAATTTTTCAGGATCCGGGATTCGCCGAGGATTTCGTTCCGACGTAAGAATTACAAGCCCGATTATTCAAATGCTAATATTTATTAACGTATAAGTATAGACAAAAATAGGCATTGCGTGGATATACAGTACACAGTGCGTGCTACAGACATACGAACGTGCAGTGTGAATCGAATATAGGAACATCGGAGCAATGTATTATCTTGAACGATTAATTTTTTGTACGAGGAATGCAGGCGGAAACTCGTTTGCGAACTTTCCGCGATGATGAATGCACGCGCGCAGGATACGACACGGTTGTTCGTCTCGTTCGAAAGTAAACTCGAGCAATAATGCATGGGCTAAATTGTATCGACTTTTTGTCTCGTACGATGCGACCGTTCTCAGCTGAATTATTTCTTATATGCTTATTTTCCTTTGCGAGACGCGCCCTGCATTATTTACAAGTTCCATTGTACCGAGCATAGCGTTCCTCGATGTCGGTCGAGTAATACGTCAGAAAGGACACGCAATGAAAGAAATGGAAATAGAATAAATAACAGAATGCGGGCGGCTACGTTTCTAATGAAAATCAACTCGGGACAAGGGATCGATAGCGATCCCTTCGGATCCCCTCGATCTCTGACGCGTTACTCGGATCACGCTGCGCTTACAACAGACGCGATTCTCAATCGCAAGATATAATTAATATTTACGCGTCCGCAAATTGAAATATAAGCGACCTCGAAAATCTCTGTTCGACCAAAAACAATTGGCAGCTTGATTTTCAAATGTTGAAATGAACTTTCTGTCTCGTAACGCTGTAGCTGACGTTAAGACGAAATCAACGGCATGTAATATTGTGACCTTGAACCTACAAATAAAGCTGTAATAGTTTTCGCCGAACTTTTCAGCTGGAATACTGTGGCATGGACGAAGGTCAAACTGGACCATCGTGTCGATTTCGATTGAGAATCGCGTCCAGTAGAACCGTAGCCTAACTAGCGCAATGAAATATGGGTGAAGTCGCCGGCAGACCAACGAAAATCGACGTTCAGCATCGATCGACTGGTTGCCGTGTATAAATTACCTATCGCCGACGATGAAATAAATAAAGGATGCGTATGACTCGAGGTTGAGGAGGAAGTGAGAGAGTGAGACGGCGAGAGAAAGAGAGTGAGAGACATATTCGAAGCGATTGAAATTGGAGAACATTCAACGGGACTCGTACGTGATGGGCAAGTATTCATCTTCCTCTTACTCGCGGCGTAATGAGATGCGACCCTATCGATTAACAACGTCTCCCCGGGAACGATTACGCATCTTCGTCGCCCCATTCGAAACTCTCCTCCCCGCCAGACACCACCTCCTCGATCTTAGGCGCGTTCTCGATGCTGTTTTCACCGCCGTGCGAATTTCCTTCCGCTCCTAGGGGCTCCTCATCGAACGGTTTGTCCATCTCGCCGTGCTCCTCCTCTTGCGCGTACTTCTCCTCGACCTAAACGAGCGAACGATTTCAAGATTTAATAATTCACGATTACAATTAGCACACGAGACAGATTCCAGCAAGGTAAGCACGAGAAATACTCGTCGATTCGAGAACTCACCTTCGATTCGTCCTCGACGATCGCCTCGTAGGGTTCCTCCTCTCTCTCCTGATCTGTGATCTCGTTCTCGAGCGGATCGTCTCGGCAGCAATCGACATCTTTTACTTGCTCCGTGTCGTCGAACGCAGCGTTCACCAGCCTCTCCTCCTCCTCCTCCTCCTTATTTCGGACTTCCTGGAGGTGTTCCTCGACGATCATTCTCTGCTCCTCCTCCATTAAGGCCGTCACTCGCACCTCTTCCAGATGCCTGAACAGAAAGAATCGATATTTCATCGCGGACGATCCGTAGACCAAACACCTGCGAACTCCGTAGGGCAGAGAGCAACGAGCGGAGAGTGCAAACCTCTCTCTCTCTCTTTCTCTCTCTCTCTCTCTCTTTGGAATTACCTTTCCACCTCCATTATTCTCTCGGTTTCCACCCGATCGGCCTCTATCTTCTCTTCTTCGGCTTGCCTCTCAGCCGTCGCGGCTTCCTGCTCGCGAATCTCGTCGAGATGAGCCACTCGGTCCTGCGCCACCTGCAGAGCCTCCCATGCTTTCAACTCCTCCAGCTCCAACTTCACCCTTTCATCCTCGGCCGCCTGCTTCTTCTCTTCGATGGTCCTGCGGTCAACGTTACACATTGCAGCTTTGCTTCTCGCCCAGAGAACATGTCTCGATTAACCCTCGACATCTCCTGATTAACTCTCGCAGGGGAGCATACTCAAGTTACAAGCAATTTTAATGAAACTTCGGTCAGAGGTAGTCCTTCGAAAACTATCCGGCACTTGTGTTTTTACATCGTTGAAGGTTAGAAACATATTTCATTGAATATCTTAGAAACTGATAGAGCTGGAGGAGTTGTCGACGTGGCAAAGTGGTGTATTTGTTCGTAAGGAATAGATTTGCGAAAACAGATGCAAGGGAGCATACTCAAGTTACAAGCAATTTTAATGAAACTTCGGTCAGAGGTAGTTCTTCGAAAACTATTCGGCACTTGTGTTTTTACACCGTTGAAGGTTAGAAACATGTTTCATTGAATATCTTAGAAACTGCTAGAGCTGGAGGAGTTGTCGACATGGCAAAGTGGTGTATTTGTTCGTAAGGAATAGATTTGCGAAAACAGATGCAAGGAAGCATACTCAAGTTACAAGCAATTTTAATGAAACTTTGGACAGAGGTAGTCCTTCGAAAACTATTCGCCACTTGTGCTTTTACATCGTTGAAGGTTGAAAACATGTTTCATTGAATATCTTAGAAACTGATAGAGCTGGAGGAGTTGTCGACATGGCAAAGTGGTGTATTTGTTCGTAAGTAATAGATTTACGAAAACAGATTTCAAAAGTCACTGTTCGTTTAACCCGGCGTTGATAAAGTGGGAAAATGTATCGAAAGTGGTGTCTCACAGACCCCACCGAAATAAGATATTGTATTATAGAAATAAATACCTTTTCCATGAATATAAGATTAGGTATTGCTTAAGAGGCTTGTCATTTTTCTGAGTAAAATCGCAGATTCACTCGCTGTCACGCGTTGTTGCAATGTCACAATCAATCTAAAATCTCTGTGGTCTGTGAGACCCCACCTAACTAACGGCGGGTGAATCAATATCTTGGGAATACACTTACTTGGCCTGATCGGCAGCTTTGATAAGGTACTTCTCTATTTTCTGGATGGCGTCATCCTTCTCTTGCTTCACTGTAATAAAAACGACGCTCGTCAGCTCGTACGGCTTTTATCGCTCGTAGAGAGTCGATCATTCGTGTCGAATAGCGTATGTATATCGAGAAATCTGCGCGCGATCCGATTGTGCACCTTCTGAACGGACAGGGGATGAAGACTTTTACGATTGTTTGCGCGCGTCGACGCTCTCGATGGCGTTCGAATAGGGGATACGTTGTGTTACCACGTGACAGGACGTTCCATGCGACAACGAACAGGAGACATACTCCCCAAGACAACGGTTTTACGACCAGCACGACAACGATAAATCTTACGAGTATACTCGCCCGATCGGCCGCAACCTACGATACCTTCGGGGGTCGTTTGATTTCTATCATCGGCCAACATACCGTTCTTTTCTTCTGGCTGGCTTTCGGCCGCTGCTTCACTTACGGGCTCCGCCGGCTCAGGCTCTGCAGCTGTTTCCGGTGCAATCTCGACTTTTACTTCCGGCTCGGGCTCCGTTTGCTTTTCCTCTGCAGCTGGCTCTGGAGCAGGTTCTGGAGCAGGTTCTGGAGCTGATTCTACAACTGGCTCCGCAACTAGTTCTACAACTGGCACCGCAACTGGTTCTGCAACTGGCTCCGCAACTGGTTCTGCAACTGGCTCTGCAACTGGCTCCGGAGTAGGCTCTGGAGCAGGTTCTGGTGCTGTTTCCACAACTGGCTCCGCAACTGGCACCGCAACTGGCTCTGGAGCTGGTTCAGGAGCCGGAGCAGGAGCCGGAGCCGCTGCAGCTTTCTTAGCTTTCGCCTTCGTCGCCTTCGCCGACTCTTTGGCGGGCTTCGGAGCCGGTTCAGGCTCTTTCGCGGGTTCAGGAGCCGGTTCTGGCTCTTTCGCAGGTTCAGGCGCAGGTTCAGCAACCTTGACAGGTTCCGGCTCAGGCTCAGCCGCTTCGATGACTTCCGGTTCTTTCGCGGCTTTCCTCTCCGGCTCTGACTCCGCCTCTTTCTTCGGCGGTTCCGGCTTCGCGCGGCTGGACTCCCGCTTCTTCTCCGGCTTCGGTTCCTTCTCAATTTCTATTATACGCACTACAAGACACGGTACAACGTTGAGGATCATGCGGTTCATGCGGTCGACAGAGGTCGGCGTCGATGCACGTCTATCGATGGCGTATCGAAATGAATGTTTCAATGAAATAAAATTGTTAACCGTAGGCGGAATCTTGCAAAAAATTGGAGGTATTTGTGTTCCGCGAACGACTGCGAAAGCAACGAATCAATGACTTGAGCTCTCGCTGATTTCACAGTTGCGCGGTCGATTAGACGTGAAGCGACCCGTAGAACATCCATGGTGAGAGGACACGTACCTTTCTTGAGCGCTGCCTCGTCCATATCAGGCTGTAACGCTCGCACTAAAATTGGTCAGATCACATGAGAAAATTGGGTAACGAAAGAAAAGGAAAGTGTTTCGGGGCTACGCGGGTCTTTGTATCGCAGAGAAATCTACTGACCCTTTCGCAGCTCTCTCTCCGTCATCGGCCCGTCCGGCGCTATGGGATACATGAAACATAAACGTTCGGTTAACGGGCTATGAGATCGATGCAGACGAACGATTATATTACGCGCACACCCGATGGAACGACGATTATGAAATTAGTCGGTGATAATGTAGACGCTGTGGAAATAGTGTGTTCTGCGACATGTGGCACGTGAGTTAGTCCGTTAGCGAATGTTAACACACCAACGAGAGAAGCGAGATGAGTTAGAGTATTAGAGAAACATCGAGTTCGATTGCTGTCGACGATGACAGTCCCTTGTTTCCTGGATCATGACGCAGTGCGATCTTTAGAAACGATGGAATCGACGACGAACCAGACATCCATTGTTCTCGTCTCGATGACTTCGCGACGATTGATCGATCGATTTGCCCGAACATATTCGGCCGGTATCGTCGTTGTCCTCTTCTCCGTTCGATGCGATCGCCGTTAACATTAATTGCGAGCCTTCGTTCCGTTGGTTCTGTTTTAGTCACCGAAAACCACTCAGCGACGCTTTAGAGACATGAAACAAGTTGGCCGACCTGGTTGCTGGTACGCAGCGCACTCGACAAGCCGCCGGACGCAATTTTCCTCGCATCTATCAGTGGCATACTGACTTCGCTTTAACATCTGGCAAGCTCTTCCATTTTAATCTACCGATTATTCCCTAATTTTTGCTGAGGATATTGTAATAGCTCCATCAACGGCAATAGTCAAGTTGAATAGGCGCGCTCATCCGCAACACCTCGAAAGCCGTACCGAGCCATCGTTTTATATCGAAAGAAGATTCTATTGTAAAATAAATGGCTACAAATTTGAATAGACACATTCTCGATATTTTTATCAAGCGAAATAGTCACTTTTAGAACGGTTCGATAACTAGACGAACTCCCTAGTGAAAACCCTAGCCAAGCTCCCCCAGTAGACCCGATCAGATGATCCGAGATCGATTGACACAAACGTCACGTTAGCTCGCAACTTCGAAAACTTGCACGAGTGCTTCTATGTCCACCATTATCCATTGGTCCGGGAACTTTCGAGCGCGCTGTAAAATAGAGCACGAATAGAAGCTTACCTCGCAACAACGCACTCGTTTGCTAGGCGGCCCAGTTAATCCCCCGATTTTCGTGCAAGGGAAATAACTGACGGAATAGTCGACATGTAGAATCAAAGGGTACGTCTATTTTATTATCGGATATCTTTCTGGCATGCTCGAACAGATTTACGGACAATGAACTTTCGTTTTTCGCATTTGTTTTTCGGCCGGGCGAGAACTGGTACGGACGGTTAGTGGCTCGACGGTTGTTCAGTGGGACACAGGCGGCGAACGATCGTGCAAAATTTGTACATCTTCGATTTCGTCCGCGCCGGAAACATTCGCGGACTCTGCTACACCTCGGTAGCTGCGCGGCAGAAACACACACACGGTGTAGAACGGTTGCACGGAGATATTCGTGGGGTATACAGGTTTTGCATTCCAAGCTCGCCAGTTTCCAGATCCTATTCAGCTCGTAGCAAACCAACGTCCCCGTTTTGCAGACCAAATTCTAATAGAATCTGACAATCGATACAGGCGATACTTAGTTTGCCTAAAAATCCGTAGTCTAATTATATTCAATATACGAGGTGTGATCAAAACGTAAGGTGACTTTTTGAATTTCGCGGGATACCTACAGTCGATTTTCGTTTTCTTTTTTTTCTTATGCTGGTACACTCGTCCCGAACATGTGTTCACGGTTTCAGCTATATAGCATTTTTTGTTTGTTTGTGAGAAGCATAAAGGTTAGAAAAAAATGGAATTAACTGCTTCAAAACACTTGAAATGTTGACAGTGGCATACTGTGAGTGTACTCCGAGTAAAAAAAATGTTTATAAATGATACAAGCTCTTCCAAGAAGGCCGAGAAGCACGTCAACAACTGATGAAAACGTTGAAGAAATGAAGAAAATAGTGTTGGGGAATCGTCGAATTACCATTAGAGAAGTTGCCGATGATGTCGGCATCTCGTTTGGTTCGTGCCAAGCAATTTTAACGGATGTTTCGGGCATCGGACGTGTGTCAGCGAAGTTTGTTCCGAAACTGCTTAATTTTGACCAGAAGAAACGTCGCATGTGAGTAATTTTTTTACCAGAAACAACACCACAATCATGCCTCGGCCACCATATTCACCGGATTTGGTCCCCTGCGATTTTTTCCTGTTCCCAAAACTGAAGAGACCCATGAAAGGACAGAGATTTGCAACGATCGAGGAGATAAAGACTGCATCGCTCGAAAAGCTCAAAGCTATACGATAAAGTGCGATAAAGTGCACCAGAAGTGCTTCGAGGATTGGAAAAAGCGCTGGCACAAGTGTATGATATCCGATGGGGATTACTTTGATGGGGACAACATAAATATTGATGAATAAATAAATATTTTGTTGATAAAAATAAAAAGTCACCTTACATTTTGATCACACCTCGTATGCAACGAAGTTTTTCATCGGATACTTTTCGTTGATACGGTAGCTAGAGAAAACAAAGTGGAAAAACTTCACCCGCGGGTGAATTTTATTTACAAAAGCACGGTGAACATGGTCTGTGAAGAGGGTGAAGTTGATTTGCAAGAAGATGACCAAGACTCCGAAATAGTTAATTCGGAGTGCAGAAAGGTGAATATGATTTAAAGCAGGGGTGACGAACTTTACCGCCGGGAGCCATTCGGTGACGGACGCGAAACCCCACTCTTCCACCTCCGTTCAGCAGCCGAAAAGAGTGGGGACGAGAGCCAGGGACTGGCTCGCGAGTCGCCAGTTCGTCACACCTGATCTGAAGGATGAATTTCGAGTGCAAAACCTATATCAGAAACGGTAATTAAGGTAACGGCGCGGGGCGATCACTCTTCGGCGGGTCCCTCGTCCCCTTGATCCTCCTGTTTCGGTTTCGTCGGATCCTCGTACAGCTCTGGAACACGATCCCTCCACCCTTTGCCTGAAACGTTCAAAAAGAGCCGAACTGGTGGTTCTGCGATTTTTAGCTGCGTGTGCGTGTCCCGGTCGTCTGGTTCTGCCCGACACTGGAGTCCGCCATTGTGTAAAATCTTGCTCACGTTTCCGTATCCGTATTCGATTATTCTTTTATTTTTTTCACACGCTGTATATCGTCGAGATCGCTCACGGTAAACGTAATTAGAAAAGAAAAAGGAAAACGATCATGCGCAAGAGAACACGGAGCGAATAGATAAAAACCGGTGCTCTGCGATACGTCTTCTTCAAAGTAGTCACAACGTGTAACAGGATGGAAGGGTGCTACGTAGCGACTACCAACAAAATACCAAAGGAAGAGAGAGAGAGAGAGCAAAAAGAGAGACACTTGTGTTTGTTGTAACGGACGAGGAACAAAAAACAAGAAAATAACAGGAGCCAGCGCACAGCACAACCAAAAAATTGTCAGACAGTTGCGAGTCAGTGGCATTCATCCCAAAAAAAGATGGCGGCGGCTAGGAAAAAGATATATAGATAACGAGCGGGGGAGAGAAAGAAAGTGAGAGAGAGAAAGAGACAAAAATAACGAAAAAGAAAGGTGCACATAACGGCGTCATATGGCCGCTTTTATTTCTCCAAGAAAAAAAAAACGTTCGCTTCGAGATATATATGTGTTTCGCAGGTAACGTGCGGGGAAGGTCAACGCCGAATAATTCGCTGTGTTTCATCGTGTTTCGCTACTGAAATGAAAAACAACAGAATTCACAGAGTGGACGTACGATTATTCGTAATTACACCCTCCTCGCGAGCGTTCGTTTCTACCCTGTGCCTCTAACTACGTGTTCCTTGTGCGGATTCGGTCGGTACAGTGTTCGAAAAGCGTGTATCGTTCGTTCGTAGCGTCGTCGATTTTGGTCTCGGTCGACAAAGGAGAAAGATTTCTGCGTGGAAGCGTTAGGGTGGTCCTCCGTTCACAAATTTTATTATCTCACGGTGACTTTGAATCGCGATACTTCGCAAGAAACTAACGCAAATTTTAAATTTCAGAGAAGCTACGACTGCTACTCCGCTGCCTCGATCGCCGAAGACCATCCTAGCGCGTGTACGTGTGTCGGGTAGATCCGTGCTGTCCAAGCTGGAGTGCAACAACAATGATAAACAACAAAGATCGACGAGATAAGGAGATCATGCTTGGCGTGTTTCGGTTTGATCGAACGGACGTGGTCAAAAGTAAAACTGGAAGTAAAACAAGCCGAAAATAATAGTTCGCGTTCGAAGCTTAATTTGTTAGACAGCACGGTAGTGAAAGACTGTGTGTATGTGTGTGTGTGTGTGATTGGTCGGTGTGTGTCTCCGTCCACATAGCCGATCGTCGTTGTTACGTTGTTGTTGGTCGTTGGTAGCGTGACTACTCACAGGCGTTGGCAGCCGCCTGCCGATTCTTTTTGTAGTAGCTCAGAAAGTTAACGTCGTTCTTGATATCGGAGGGACGCAGATCGGCGACCTTGAAGTACGGCCTCCTGACGGACTGTGGATTACCAGCGACATACTTGACGCAAGCCAGCGTTCCGAAGTCACCTCTTTCCGGTACCTCGTACCAGGAGATCGGTTCCGGGTCTTTCTTCGCGATGTTCTTCCCCGACAGAAGACGGCGCACGTAATCTCCGCTGCGCATACGCTCGGGCACGATCTCTTCCAAGAAGTCGCTAGAAATTCAAATGTCCGCGTGTTACGTTACTCGACAGGCACCGAATGGACCGACGACGACGACGCGGCTTCAAACGGTCGTCGAAATAACTCGGAATATTTTCTTTCGACCGACACAGTTACGAAGAACCAAAATAACGCGCGAGAGTTCTAGGCTGAGACGGTTCCGCACGACTATGCTACCTTCGATCTCCGTTATATATCTGTTCTGGTATTGGCTTCTTGGCGGAAAGTCCGCTATTTATTGCTACACCAATTTTACAACGATTCTAGATCCGATAAATTATTCTCGTTTTTCGCGAGCGTTCAACACGTTCGCCACCAGCGTTTGCTTCGTCGCGCGATCCTCGTCTTCAATATTTTCTATTAACCTCTTAACTGCGGAATTTCATTTCAAAAATACACGAGTATACACGTTGAACGCAGGGCAATGTCTCCTATTATAAATTTCACTAGAAACGAGGAAGGATTACATATTTATTTGATGAAAAAATTAACAACTCATTCCTCGAAAGATTATTGTTATCGCACCGCAATAGAGATTTTGATTGACGTGTATACACTGGCTAAATCGTTATACGTTATACGTTATACCGATATACATTATACGTTATCCGTTATACGTTATACGTTATACATTGTACGTTATACGTTATACGTTATACGTTATACATTGTACGTTACAAGTTAGGATCATCGTCTATCATAGGATCGTCATCTTTATAAAGATCAAAACAATTTACCAGGAGGTCTGCAACAAAATGTATAAAATTTGACTATCTTTGACCCTTAGCCAGTACCGTTATTCAAAATATTGTTTACTTGATTAAATACGTTGGTATCTAATCAATTACTAAACATTAAAGTATGGTATGAGATATGTTATCAATTTTATATGCATGCTAAGAAAAGAATTAATATAGAATGGAATCATTCTAATCTCCGAGTGCAAAGGGTTAAGCTAAGTCGCAACGGAGGGCCAGAATCAACAATAAGCACAGTTGAGTCAGTCTCGCGTTTATGTTTGTTCCGATAGAAGTATTAGAAGCGAGACTTGTGTTTCTTGGTTTTGAGATTTCTTACCACGAGTCTCGCTCGATATAGTAAGTTAAGGCGTTAAGTAGATTGCAAGATTGCGGGGCGTCGTGTGACGATGATGGCGAACGTGTTGAACAACCGGAATTGCTGTATCTCGGTTTCGAATCGCGGCAAAGGCCAATATCGGTGTTTGGCGTATCAGCCCGGGGTCGAGCGTTTGACAAGTATAGTGATCGATTGTAATGGGAGAAATACCTTGCTACGGCTCGTGGGACGAACACGTGTACCCGTCGCAGAAGGGAATCCACTTTCGCGCGTATTTCCCTCGCCTCGTCGTCAAAGTACTGCGAAGAAACACACACACACGCGTGAAATATGTATGCGTCCACCGAATTATGTTTGCGCTCTGTCGCGATCGCAGAGACCGATTAGTGTTTATTATTCGATTAGTTCCATCGATTGTGACTCGAGTCATGAGAATTATTTATTCGTGAGAATTATTTGATAGCAGGAGAGGAGACCGGGACACGTTGCGACGTGATTCGCGTTTTCCGAACAACAAATCCGGCAACTTCTCAATGAAACCGATCCTGAGAATATCGTTAAACCGCTATACCAAGCTGCCAGATTCGTTCAGAAAATGTTAATCATGTTGCGACTCGCTCTCCCCTGGTAGTAGTTGATTGCATATGAGAGAGACAGAGAGAAATAATAGATGATGAGATCGGGGGCCGGACAACAGCTCGTCCAGCGCTCGAATCGATTGTGTATGAATCTTGCACTCGTATTATACTGATTCTGATTATGTTCGAAACAGACGACGCGGTTGCCGCCGATGAACAAGAGGTGACGGGCCAGGCGACCAGTCAGACGCAACGACCAACAGATCACGACGATGACGATGACGATGACGATGATGACGGATGAATGGAGGCGATGGTTCCGGTGACATGGATGAGACGACTCGACGGCTCCCGAGTGTAATGGCCACGAGGTTAGAAGGCTGTTTTCGATACTGTGGGGAGGAAACTTACGATGCGATCCCTGGACTGAAGATACTTTTCCGTGTAGGACTCGGTCGAGGGCCTCCAGAGGTTCCGTATCCTGTTGATCTCGTGTGCGAGGACGCTGGGTCGTACGCGTGCATGAACTCTTATCGGTATCAGGCTGCGGCTACTATCGTATCCGCCGTGGTACACGGTATGGTAGGGCATGTGGATTACGGTCACGAGCCTTTTGTGAGCCACGTATGGCATGCGAGGAATGCTTCTCAACTAGAGGCACGATACTCTGCTTTACTAACACGTCGATCATCGACCGTCATCGGTCGCGTTACGTTCCCAGCAGCGGCGTCAGGCAGGAGGCGTCAAGGCAGTTGGCAATTAGCGCGAAAACAAGCGTGCGATCCTCCAAAGCGTGCCTTCTGCTCTTTGTAGCGAGAACTTGCCAGGTGGCAACGATGGCTGAAGCGGAGGCATTCCGATAGGCGACCAGCGAAAGCGTCGAAACGATGTTACGGTCAGAACGAGGAGAGGAATGGCGGATAAAGCGAAGGTCGATGAGCATGAGCGGCGATCGCGAATTAGTCGGAAAAAGGTCGTTGCGGTTTCTAATTGATCGAAGCGACCGGTGCAGCGCACAACAGAGCGGTGTGCACAATGCGTTGCACGGTTTTGGCGTAGTCCTCGCTTTCAAGCTTTTCAGGATGCACGAAAGACATCATTCACAGTTCAAATATCTATTCCATGGAAACAATTTTTAAAAACCTTCAGCCTTCAGAGAGCTCAAGGTTGAAGTACCTGTTGCATACGTCGCAACGCATTGTACATGTAAAACGTGCAAACTTTGCTGTTTGCGTAAATGTAAAAACACATTAACCAGTTAACTGCGTTCGACGTGTATACACGTCAATCAAAATTTCTATTGCGGTGCAATGACAATAATCTTTTGAAGAATGATTTGTTAATTTTTTCATCAAATAAAAATGTAATACTTCCTCGTTTTTCGTGAAATTTATGATAGAACGCATTGCGTTGCGTTCGACGTGTATACTCGTCATTGGTTGCTTTAATTCCGCACTCTGTGGGGATTTTCAAAATTAAATTACGCGGTTAAGAGGTTAACCCTTAGCACTCGAGCGACGCCTCTGAGGCGCCATTAATCATTGCTGTACTATTATTGAAAATATTGTTTACATTATTAGATCTGTCGGTATCTGATCAATTACTCAACATTTAAGTATTGTATGAGGTATCACGTCAATTTCATATCCACCAAATTTAAAAAATCATACAGAATGGAAATAAATGAAGATCGAAGATCGAAAGAAATGTTTAATTTTGCAGTTAAAATAGCTCCGAGTGCAAAGGGTTAATATATCGCTTCACGTGAAATCACTGGCTGTCGGGTTAATGCATCGTCCTTTGTTAATAACGGAGTGCGAAACCTGAAGCGATGCGAAAATCTGATAATTGAACGAAGATAAAAATTTTTATCAAATAACAAAAGATGCTTTAACGAGGTAACGGCGTGCGATTCGACGTGTCGTGACATTAAATTGTGTTTCCACCCGAAAAAGCTGTCGGTCGAAATCGACGATCACGCGCTTGTTGCGTCCAGCGGTTTAGCGGTTAAGCGTTTTGCGGTTAAAGGCGGCGGCGAGCAAATATGGACGGTCTAGGTTTCAGTATACGAAAGAGTACTGTGCGTTTCGGTACTTACCTGGATGACAGTGGAGAGTGGTAGGGCGATCGGTCGATCCTGCGGTCCGGTTTGTCGATCGTGTTTACAGATAGACGATATTTTTGTGCGTTTAATCGATATTCGACGATATTGGGCGAAATCCGGCGGCGGCAGGGGACGAGGAGTCACGTGGGAAGCAGAATAAATAGAAAGAAGAAGAACAACACCTGGTTAGTGAGTTTTGCAGTGATACAGAGACCGATCGTTTCGGCATTTCTTACATTTTCCTCTCTTTATTCTCTTTTTCTGCAATATATGTATGTATGTATATACTATGTCCCTTTCTGTGGATCGTCGATCGGTGTGCCGAATATACTTGATACAATATACATGTATGTGTACGTGTGCCTGTGCGAATGGATGCGCGGTTGTACGACGTGTACGTGTGGCGTGTATTACATTCGTAGAACGATATTATAGAGCGAAACGACTCGAGTTTTTCCGTTTTTTTTCCCCGCGATCAAACAATTTGGCCAATTGTCGCGTTGTGTGTCTAACGAGATGACGAACAGTGGGTTAGTCACGGTTAGTGATTCGGTACTCTCCTAGATCTAGATTCTAGATCAAGATTCTAGATCATTCGGTCGGAGATCTCTCCTCGATCTGCAATGCGAGCGGTCGTGTTCTCACGGTGCATCCTCGGCCTCGTTGCGCTTTCCCTTTTCACGACTTCGGCCAGAATCGCATGATCACGGCTGACCGTCACGCGCTCGCTCCCCTAATTCACGCTGTGACAATTCACACTGTGCTCGCCTACGAATCTTTGTGCGACAAGAATCTTTGCGCTTCGAAAATCGGGAAAACTGTATTGTTTTTTCAGAAAGTGTTTCGCAGAAAGATCCGCAGTCCGACGATAGCACGCTGCGCGCCGAGCAAATGATCGAATACAGAACGTTCGATCCGTAAAGCAGAAAACAATCCCACGCATACAATCCATATTCGGACAACGAGATAATATATTATAAAACGCGTTCTCTACGGTGGATGCATCGAACAGGAAGGAGTCGGTTAGAACTGTAAAAATTAATTGGTGTCGTGTTTGACGGTAAAGGCGCGATCGCTATCGTGCCGTTTAAGCGTTAAATGTACTCAGCGATCTTGGACGGCACCTAATTGTATTAGCGTGATTAGCTTCAGAAAACGTCTAGATACATCTAGGGGGTACAGTTTCGGTACAATGCGTGTCAGAGATACAGTACAGAGACAATATGCATGACAAACGACCCTCGATCCTGTCTGCCGACGATTCGCGATTCCGATTTCAGCGAAGGAGAATGTGAACGTCATATTCAACTTTTACAAAATTTTAACCCCTCGCCTTGTAACTGTACTGCGGATTTGATGCGTGATAAAAACAAATTTGAGCATCACATCGTTTTCTCAACTTACTGAAACGATCGAAAGAGGGAATACAAGTGTGTTTAATTTTTATTCTGCACAAACATCCGCAGTCTACTTACATCCAGCCATTTTCTTTTGCATCTAGAGACATAGACACAATCGTGAAGCGTAATAGGACGCGGTCCATTAAAATTCTTAATTCGATGCATGCGCACAGATCCGCGGTCTAATTATAAAAGCCAATTAATCGAGCGTCGACAGACAAGAAGGGGGCGTGTACGTTTCGCCGACGTGGATAACCTCCAAGGATTTCGAAAACGATTCGCGCGATATTTCAACCCTCGACCGGTCGCGTGCCGTCTGTAAGAATATTTCACGGTTTTCGAACAAATTAGTGTCCGACGAATGAATATTGACCGATCGCCGGTTGGTGCGATGCCCGTTTTCCACTTGGCTATTCGATTGTACACGTAATTAACACTTTATCTGCCGGAGGCCTATTAATACGATTTCCAATAATTATACTGTACCAGAAGGAAAGTTAAAAATAATGTTTTACATAATAATCCGGGACGAAATTATATCGGTTCTCGATTTAAATTGCTGTTGAAGGATCTATTAAAAGATCCCTAGCCGCGGGCAGTAGATTTAAAAAAATTTCGAAATGTTCTGGTAGATAACGTGTTAACACGGCGAAGCATAGAACTGGCATTGTACCGGTTGGTGATCTGCAACATTCGTTCGCGAAGCCTACGGCGAGAACTGGACAACCATTCTGATTGTTCGAAAAAGTATCCCATCCGTCTGCAACCTTGTTTTGTATCGACTGGGTCGTTTATGTTGACGACGACTTTTTTTACTGTTCTAGGCTGTCGAAAAATCTTCCGAAAGGTCCTGGAACACGCGTACCGAAATATGTTCGAAGCATCGATAAGGGAAGAAATGAGTTCAAGAGTGAAATTTCGCATCGGACCTAAACGACCCTGGTCGCCAACGTGAAATGTTGATACGAGTGTTGATTGGATGGATGCGGTGTTGGAGAAGACGAGTTTGGTTGGATGTCCGATCGGCGAAACGAAAGCATCGTGGGGGCCAAGAACGTGGGGGTCGGGACACGTTTAGACGCGGTAGGAGAAATGGCGGTAGCTGGTGCCGCCGGGCAAACGGCCGGACGTATGGGTCTCGTACGAGGAGTGATAGCCTCCAGGACCGCCGCCGGCCGATGTCCTAGACGACCTCTCGGTCGAGTACGATCCGTGCGGTCCGCTCTCCCTCTTCACGACGCTCTCTTGGCTGTAGCTAGTTCTCTGCGGACGTCGACTGTACGGATCCGTCGAAGAGGAGGCGTTCGACGAGCTGGTGTTGGTGTAGGCGTAGCTGTACTGCTCTTGGGCAGTCCTCAGCCCGGCTTCCGGATAGTCACGGACCACGTAATGCCGAGGAGTCTATAGATTCGGGTTACACAAGGTCAACAATTTGGAGATCAGGCCTCGACGGAGAACAAAACCCCTCGTTTCCATCCCTCTTTCCGTTCGCGTTTCGTAGCCTTTACCTACCCAGATAGCACCGTACATCCTTCCGTCTCGCACGTTCCAGAAACGTCCACTTCGCAAGAGTCGTGGATGCGCAGGAGCGAACATATGCCACCATCGGCGTGAAATTGAACTAAGAAACAAAGATAGAGAGGCAGATACGTTTCTCGCAGGAGAGACAAAGACAGAGAATACGAAACAGCTTGTTTTCATCGATGACTTTACTCCCATTTTCTGAAGCGAAGGAGCAATATCTTTTTTATGCTCCTTGCGTTGAAATATTCTTCGTATTAGTTCGGAGGAGCTCTCAGACTCCTTTTTTGAGAAAAGTGTACTGAACATAATTTCTTCTAAGAAAACGTGCGCCATTGTAACTTTATTGTTTATTAAGTTACAAGAGACAAATTCCAAAAAAGGGCTCTGAGAGCCCCTCCGAAATAATACGAAGAATATTTCAACGCTTCTTCGGTTCAGAAAATGAGAGTAAAGTCATCGAGAAAACAAGCTGTTTCTTTGTCTATCCTGCGAGAAACATATCTGCCTCTCGATCTTTGTTTCTTAGTTCACCTTTACGCCGATGGTGGCGTATGTTCGCTCCTGCGCACCATTGAGGGGACATTACACCTCCTCGGGTTGGAAAATCGACGTTTTAGAAAGTATTCTATTGGAAAGTATCATATTCCAATAATATTCTCTAAATTCCAAATACTTTGTACCAAAGTTATAGACAATTATAGCAGGCTGATCGAACGTAAATAGATTGTCTATGTATGTGAAAATTCGTTTGTCAAAACTTTGAACGCGTTTTCCTCAAAGCAACGTTTTTGTAATCGGCGTGCATGATAATTTCAAAACAATTTAACTGGTTCTGAGGATGTCCCCAGAATATACAGAACGTCCGACACGAACGTACATGGAATGTCTCTGTGCTATTTGGGCCAAAGCGATTAATCGCACGAAACGCGAACGTTCTACTCCAATCCACGATTCGGTCTTCGCCGAAAGTATCGTTGGGAGCTTGGACGTTGGGATAGTTTTGAAAGGCACCCTTACTTCCCTTATTGGTTAAACGGTCGCGCGCATCGACTACGGAGTGCCATTTTTGTACCACCCATGTTTCTACAACCGAGCTCCCAACGATAGTCGATTCTGTTCTCCGTTGCGGAACAACGTGTACTGGAGAAGAGGACAACGTGTGTCACGGAACAATGGAACCGGCAGGGACGATAACACGCTGATCAGCGAACGCTGCTTCGACGGATCGGTCTCGTTTCCGGTTATCCACGGTTAAAACGTAGATTCTCTATTTTGTTTCTGTTGCTTCACAACGTATCCCTACGAAACCGGACAGTTAATAATACAATTAATACTGCGGATTTTTATGCAAAATAAAAATATTAACCCTCCGTACACTGTGCTGAGTCTACTTTGACCGGGAACATCCAAAATGTCATTAAAGTACTCGATTTATGGCAATTAAACTAATTGAATAGCTGTTTCATCGAGGATATGCACCGCATACTGACCAGCGCTGCACAGTGGATGAATCGAGGATCGAAGAATTTAGGGACATTCGACCAAATTTATGAAATTGAATGAATTCAATGGTTTTAATCAGGAAAGCAACCGATTCAACAACTACATAAAAATTTATAAAATAATTAACTAACAAATTAAACAAAAAATGTATTCTAACATATATTATTCGAAAGAGATTATTTTATAATATTTTTTAGTTTAAACCTCATTTCAATATCTCAAACGATTCAAAAGTTATGCACAAATGTCCCTAAATTCTTCGATCCGGCCCACTGTGCGCCGTCGCCGTTTTGGGTTTCTTCTATGCAGTTTCAATGGGGATGCGCACACCTGCGGCAACAGCACAGCGGCGTCCATTCCCATTGAAACTATCAAAACTAGTCTGGTGTGCCACGACCTTAATCTGACCATCAAACGTAAATTTTTAAAAATTATTAGTTGGAGCCGTGAACGGTCCCCAATCATATTACCGATTATATAAAAACTCGTCCGTTGTCGGAGGGTTAAAGGCACAGAAACCGAATAAATAATTTCTCAAGTGAATTATTCGAACCGTGTCTATCGAGGTCGCAACAGAGTGACATTCGAGTATCGTTTTCGAACGGAAATTCGGACCGATCGTCGGAGGAACGTTCGAAGGGATGGGTTGGAACGAGAACGTTAAGTACAGTTACACAGAAACAGCGGATCGGTGGATCGTCAGCCGTACCGGTCTTTAACGGGGAGAAAAGAGAGTAACGGAGTTGTATATCGATAAGATGTGTATCGCGATATCTATCTGTAGACACACAACGTGCGGGCCAATTATAAACGCGGAGCGGTACACGTATGCATTAATAATGTCTCCTTGTCGAGATATTCAGGACGCTCTCGGAGTGTAACGTTGAGCAACTGAACTCGCCCTTGCCAAGAAACACATGGATTACATTGCGCGATCTGCCTATGTCGTATATTAGTGTCCTTTGCTCGTGTGTCGACGCCGCGACGTGCGCGGGCTCTCTCGGTGTCTCGTTTCGACGGTAGCCTACTCCCAACCAGAAACCTTTCGCACCGAAGTCTCTTCTACAATTCCGCCTCTGTCTTTGCGTTAATCTTCGCGAGCACCTACTCGTCTTCCCGTTGTCGCACTCGCATTTACCCGTTCCTGCATCTCGGTTACCAGCGACGTCGCCGCGCGGGCATGCAGTTCAAACCGAAACAGCTCTCGCTGAAATCGGGCCCAACGAGTTCCGCTTCTTCGAGAAGCTAGACGGACTGGTAACGCGAATTTCGTGAAAATTGTAATCGGAACACGCGAAGTGTATCGAAAATCGTGTATCGCAAAAATAAGCCGACAAAGAGGAATATCGTTTCTTCGTTCGGCGGTTCATTCTCGAGAAAGTCGAGTTTAAACGCAGAAAGTGGAATCGTTAGAGGCGATGATCGGACGCATCAATCGACTCCTGTCGATTTACACGAGAACGAAGAGGGTCGAACGAGAAAATATTATTCCTTTTTGTAAGATGTAGGATCTCCACCGGACCGATCGTACAACGATTTCGGAAACACCCGGTGTATATACATATATAGCAAAGGAGGGAGAGAAAGAGAGAGATAGTCGAGGCGCGATTATAATAGTACTCGCGTCGTCGGCGCAACGCGCCCTGTCCGCGCGTTCGTTACAGGAATGGGATCAGTAAACGCACCTTTGAAAGTCGAAGAACTTTATTTATCCGTCGCGTGTACAAAGATAATTGAAAATAAACGGACGCCGCGCGAGCAGCGCTCGTCCGACATTCGGGATGGGTATAGCGATTGCATGGGAGCAACGCGTGCTAAGGAGGTACGAACGGTTTACGCGTGAAACGAACGTTCGTGCATCGGTGTGGAAAGAAGAAGCCTAAAGAGCTAGAAAAAGGCGACCGTTACGCGACTCCTAGCTACCAAGCGAATCCCCGATGTTCCAAAGTAGTTGTTCCGTGAGACGAAGCGTGTTCGGAAGGTCTTCCGAAGTCCCAATCGTAGATAGAAAAGAACTCTGTCCCGCCGATTTTTTTTTCCGAGAGAGTTACGTTGCACGGGGGACGGGGCCTGTCGGCGAAACGCCCCTAGAATCGGTACCAAGTAGGCGTGTGGAGGGCCATGAGTATTCTGGTGCGACCGCTAGCGGGCGTGTGGGCGTGTCTCGAGGCTCCCGGCTGCCTGGAGAGCACGCCCTTCTCGAACACGTGGCCCTTGGTGGCCAGCTCCGTGGCCGCGTCCAGGCTGACCTTCGAAACGGCCCCGCCCTGGACCAGTTGTCGTTTGTGCTCCTCTTTGGCGACGTTCTTCCCACGCACCACGCCCTCCTTGTCCTTCAGGGTGACGTACTGATAGAACTCTTTCTTCGGATCCTGCTTCTTGCGACCCCAAACGGTGAACGGGTCCGGTACCAGGGACGGCCGCGGAACGAACGGTACCTTCTCCCACGGGAAGTAGTCCTGTTTCTGTAAATGTGATCGGGTTCGGAACGCTCTTTTCGCTCTTTTCGCTCTTTTCACCGCTCTCGTCTCTCGTATCTTCTTCCCCCTCCTCGACCCTCCCCGACGCTCCTTTTCGACGTCTTCACTTCCACACCGATCATCTCCTACCCACTCACCAAATCTCTGCTACAGGTTTTGCACTCCAAATTAATCCTCTAGCAGATCGTGTTCACCTTTCTACACTCCCATTTAACTCTTTTTCTGCGGGTCTTATTAACTGTTTTAGAAATCAAATTCACCCTTACCACAGATC
>CM052197.1:4957031-4967494 GCA_028455805.1 Lasioglossum figueresi
GAACATTGTGGAGGAACACGGACATTGTCGAGGAACTCGAACATTGTTGTTAAAAGACTCCAATTTGTAACAATACTTTGTTTTAATTCCGTTACATCTTTGTATTGTTTTCCATTCTCATAAACGTTTCTTGAAAGTTCTGTCCATATATTTTCAATAATATTAAGGTCGGGTGAACTCGAGGCATGTCACATTTTTAGAACTAAAATAAGTTTTAACACATCTCGCGGTATGTATCGCAGCATTGTCCTGTTGAAAAATAAATGTACTGCCTGCAATACGAGTCGCGTGCTTATTTAACCGATCGTCTATTAATTCAAGATATTTTGTGCTGTTTACACGGCCTGATAAAAAATTTATGTCAGTTTTTCCCCGATATCCAATACCGGCCCACACCATGACACTTCCGCCACCCATTTGTCGACGGCTTAAATATTGTTCTTCTTTCCTTAGATCGTGGAAATAGTAATTCACTCAATATCACATTTCTCCACTTCTTTTTCCACAAACCATGATCGCGAGCAAACTTTAAACGAGCTTCTTTATGTTGCTCGCTTAAAGGGGGTTTTCTTTTTAGTTTTTTCGTTTAATTTGTTTAACGCTTTGGAGAATACGTCGAACAGTTCTTACGTTAGCTGAAACAACTGCTTCTTCAGCGATTTTTCTTGCAGTTCCCTTGTAATTAGAAGCTACGCGTAATATGGCCCGTCTTTTCTTTTTTCCGTAGATTTTCGGATTCTTTAAGAAGTTATACACAACGCGACGGCTTCTGTTTAATAGCTTCGCAATTTTCGTGATAGTTTGATGTTGTGACCGCAATAACAAAATTCGGTCGGTTTCACTGTTGTCTAATTGTTTTCCTCGACCCATTTTAACTTTAATGGCACAAATGTTGTAGATAACTGAAAAATTTGCATCTAGTCATCTGCTTCTAGTCACTGCTGACAGATTACTGTCAGAGTACATAATAACAGAAAATATTGCATGCGTCCTATCAATTTGACCGAGCAAAGTCAGCCCATGTTTACGCTTCTTCTTCTAATTTCTTTTGTGTACAAGATACAAACTTGCAATTCTATATGGATACTTTGAAGGACATATCTAATATACAGGGCGTGTAATATGTGCATATATCCTATTGTGTTATACGAAATATAGAAATACATCAAATGTCCTATCATTTTGTCCGGCACTGTATGTACCGGCTCAGCTGCCAAACGCCCGCGTTATCACGGGCTTCAAGCCTGTGCCTGTCTGCGTACACATACGAGAACAAAACGGGTTGAAAGACGGACAACAGAGGGGATGCTCTAGACCGGTGGTCTTCAAAGTCAAAATTCGATTTCGTTACCTTTAGACTGTGGAGTTTCATGCGAAATAAAAATTATATGAATTCGGGACTTCGACGATCCAGAAATGAATGCATCCACATATTTAAATTCTTTCAGCCTTTCATTCTATCTATAACCCCTTGCCATACATTTTCAAAATGTCGTAGAAGGGGAAAGAAAATGTATATTTTCTGTATGGCTACATCTCGTTTAATTCTTAAATATTGATTACAAACGAATCCAATTTCATTTAATCTAAAATGAAACGCGTAAAATTCATATTTGTTAGACTCTGTTGGAAACGTTCATCGCGAGTCTGGCTCGTTAAAGTACGGCAAAGGATTAAATGCATAAAATCCGCAGTCTGATAATCATTTCTACGACTTTATAAATACTCGTGGCTAGACTGCGGATTTCATATGTTCATAATAAAAACGACTAGCTGTGCTAAATTACTAATATCGTTGCGTGCTTCATTTATTAAAATTATTCTAAGAAGAAACACATTTTAATCGAACTTCTGCTTTATCCCGAATGATACAGATCATTTTTATTTAGCATAGAGATCCGCTGTCCAAGTTATTACTTGATTCACGCGTACAGAATACAAACATAGACACCGTCGAATAAGCAAGCATTACAAGTTAGCAATCGTAACAACGATATCTTTCGAATGATTTTTCGTAGCGCAACTTTCGGCAATGTTTGAAGACCACTGTTCTACAAAACAGATCATACAACGGGGTGCGTTCCGTCCCTCCACACGGACGGATAACTCGTATCAGAGCTTGTTTCGACGTAGGTGCGTGTCAGATCCGTAAACTGGAAGTTGCAACGGTGCGGTTACACATACGAGTTTTGTAGAAAACTTGTTAATCACGTACGGTAACCGTGTGATGCGTGTGCACAAGTATAGAGTAGACTGTGGCGGCGGTGAATCGTCTCGATAAATAATTCTCGCAATAGGTTCTCGACTTTTTTCCGAATTTCTTCTCGAAATGGATTATTCGTGGAGGAGAGACACCGGGGGAGACAGCTTGTTCCGATATCGGGTGTGTATCAAAACGGCGACAGTAATGGCGACAACGGTAGCAGAGCAACAAGTAATACAGTGGTCGGAATACAGTGTGGAAGTAGAGACTTCGAAATGCATCGAACTCGATCCGAGCCGACAGCAACAACGATTCCGCTTTCGATCGAACTCGAACTGAAGCGTGTGCGCGCGACTGTGTGCGGCTGTCGTCGATCGATTTCGCGAACGAACGGCTGGTGATCGAGGCTTGTCAGTCCCTTTTTGTTTTCGTCGATCACCGGAGAGCCAACGTTTCGCCGTTCGACAACATTTCAGAAAACGTAACAACACACACGGTGTGACACAGCGGTTGGAGAAGTGAACAAAAATATCGAAAGCACTCTCAAAATCTGAAGCGTGTGCTTGGCGGGACGGTGATTCTCTCTCAAAAGAAAAAGAAACCGATCAAGGAAAAAAACCCGGAAAAAAAGAAACAAAGAACGATCGAGCGAAACGTTGAGATCCCGGATCGGGCAGAGAGTCGTGATCGAGGGGGGCGGGGGATGGGGGGACTGGCAACTTTCGGTTAAAGTGTTTCCGTGTCACACGGGGCTCTTACTCGACGTTAGTGCCATCCAACAAAACATTATTAAGACATACTTAATCGCGCTCTTTCGGCAAATCCCGAATGTTGATACTGACCGTGACGCTGTAGGACGAGACGTAGGGCCTCGTGTAGGGCCGCCGGGTCGTGTAGAAGTCGCTCTCGTAAACCATTTTGCCTGTCGATGCTGTCTGTCGATCTTAGTTTCTCGTCTCTGTTCGTTCTTCTGCTCGATCGAATAAAATTCGCTCGTTCGTCGGTGATCGGATTTGATTTGGGTGCGATTATTGGGCGTGATTCGGGTGATTAGACGATTGCGGTGTTGTTCGGATTGGTGTAGCGGTAACAACACAACGTGCGCACCAGGGTGAAAGATCCGCTACTGCGGCCGCGGTGAAGGTTCGTACGGTTCTGTTCGTACGGTCTCCTTCTTGTTCGACTTCTACCGCGATCGCTTCTCACCCCACCTCGGTCCGTCTCTTTTCGTTACGGGCCAAAAGAGAGAGAGAGACCAGCGTCCGCAAGCTCTGCTTTACCGTGATCCTCCGCCGAGAGCAGAGACACCTCGCAGAGCGTCGTCACCCCAATTGCATCATCTTCGACGCGCAACGCGGCCTGATGCATCGAAAGAAATAGAATCGTGTTAAGGTTGCCGCTGACCGCCCTCTTTCATCGACTTCCCACGATCCTCACCTTTTGATTCACGGTCCCTTCTGTGTTTCTCGATCTTCGAGGATCCTTGCAGACGCGTGTCTTCGCCGCGCGTCACTTCCACCGTCCGCAAACTGCTCCATTTTCTGCGTATTTTAGCTCAACCGCTTGCCGTACCCCGCTTTCTCCGTCCTCGTGGTTACAATAATCTAGAAAGTCATCTACACCGCACGTACACTACTGCGCGAAAGAAAGAAGCACCCGCAGTTGTGGACAAAATTCGTTCGACAGAACGTAAATTCTGAATAATCTCTATTTTGAATTATTGTGTAGTAAATTGATTTGAGATGTTCAACATGAGAAAATGTTTATACGCAACGGAAGAATGTATTTAGTATGTAAAAGTATAAATATAATGTTTCTGTTAATATTTATACGTATTTGTTTGTACGGGTGTCTTTGAGACCGTGGACAAAATTAAGTGGACGCAGAGGACATTCTGTGTTGGGACGAAAAAACTGTAAAGAAACGTTCGACTCGACTTGAACTTTTGTTTAAGCAAGATTAGAAATATAAACCGAACATGTCCGAGAGATTAGAAGAATTTTCCGTGCATCTGCGAAAGTTAATTGTTTCAGAGTGCAAGAATGGATTAAGTTGTCGTAAAATAGCTGAAAAAATACAAAGTTTCTAAGAGTACAGTGCACAAAATTTATTACAAGTATTTGCAGTATGATACTGTTGAAAATTTCATCGGTCGAGGACGGAAACGTAGCGCAAATTCATACGATGAGAGACAAATTGTAAGAGAAACTCAACGTAATCCATCGATAACGTCACGAAATATTGTTGAAACTCTACATTTAAATGTTTCTTCAAGAACTGTGAGACGAAGATTAAAAGACGCCGTCAAACATGGAGAAGAATCCATAATGGTATGGGGATGTTTTTCTTGGTATGGGGTTGGAAATTTAGCACCTATCCTTGGCATTATGAATGCAGTTAAGTTTATTGACATTCTAAATGAAAATATGGAAGAGTCATCCCGAAAAATGGTTCTCGATGAGGGATGGATGCTACAACAGGATAATGATCCTAAGAATCAAAAAGTGCAGATCTTGATCCTATAGAAAATTCATGGAGCTTATTAGATTTGGAAATACCATTAGAAAAACGTCATAATAAAACAGTATTTTTAAACGAATTGCAATTCAAATTTCAACAAATCGATCGAAGTTACCTCGAAAAACTTGTGGAAAGCATCCCACGACGATTAGAAGCAGTAATTAAAGAAAGAGTTTACAATACCAAATACTAATTACTTATTTTCGAAACATTTATAAAGTGTCCACTTAATTTTGATTAATCATAATATATTCTATTATATTAATTCTTATTATTGATATTGTTCTTTATTTCATTAATGTACACTTTGTTAACTTAAATGTTCCATACAATTCTGGTTTATTAAAATTATGTTTCAAATTGCATTGATTTTTTGTAGATCATTAAACCTGTCCACTTAATTTTGACCACGACTGTACATATTTCACAGAAAAACTTCGTGACGGAGGTCACGAACGAAGTCTAATAAATACGAATGTTACGCCATTCTTTCTAAATACAGTCAAATTTGATGAAGCGCGTCTTATACTTTTGTCCAGTTGAAATAGAAGTGACTAACATTCGTGGTCAGTAGCGAAAGCGTTTATTTATAAGAGAAACGATCATCCGTGTACGGTTTGACCGTGTTTGTTGCACAGCTTTACGATTTCGCAGCCACGTCGTGTCTTTCGGCGCCCCAACGTGTCGGTACTTTTTATTTTCGTGAAACGATACACCATCGTTTCAATGGCGGCGAACCATGTCAAGGTGCTGGAAGAAGTCATCGAGTACGAACATGGTCGAAAGAAAATGATCGCGGGCTGCGATTGGCTTTTATTTTCGAATGCTCGGCTCGCCGTGACCTTCGCGGTGACTCCATGCACCGGTACACCCCTAAAAATCGCGCTATAAAGTATTATAATTATAAACGTGTGTCTTAATACCGTAGCTATACGTGTAGAGACATAGCGCAACTTTGAGCTGTTTTCGTTAAACCGAGGAACGACACCGCCAACGTCAGGATTGTTTGTTTAAAATGGTAACAATAGACCGGATTGTCCCTACTGACGTTCGTTCCGCAGCGGATGTCGGCCTGGCAGCTCTCCAGCGATTTAGGCTAAATTCTTCGGTTGGAACCGATTCTGCTATTTCTTTGTTGCAAAAACATTAATGAACCACTAGATTTCCGGGTGGGATAACCCGCTGCTCCCGAGACTGCTCATTTATCCCTGCCCCATTGGGATTTAAGTGTCGTTAGAAACTGATCACTTGCCAAAGGAGAGCTTGTCCGCGTGTCCATGATTGAAAATTCGTCTCCTTAAACCCTTAGCACACCTTTCTCGACAGTGACTCGACATCGGAGGAAGAAAAATGTAAATCAAACGGGTTTTTATATGTATTTCGTTCTTTCTGTATTTATTTAACCCCTTATCTTTTAGTTAAAAAGAAATATAAGTTCCACAAATGTAAGTTACAACAAAGTTTGAGGGCTGTATGTAATATAATTAGTAAACAAAATAGTTTAAAATAAGTAGAAATCAAGGAACTATCTTTTCACATAAATTTCAAATACAACACTTAAAATAGTAGTAGTTGTTTGCAATAAAATTGCAAAATAATTCGAAGTGCAGAGGCTTAATCCTTAAGTGTTTTATTTGAAATTTACTTGAAAGGACAGTTCCTTGACTGCTCTTTACTTTAAACAATTTTATTCATTAGTTTTATCCAATATAGCCCTCAAACTTTGCTGTAATTTATATTTGTGAAACTCCTATTTCCTTTTAACTAAAAAATGAGACACTGAAATAAATAAAAGAAGAGTCAAATACATATAAAAACCCGTTTTATTTACATTTTTCTTGCTCTGATGTCGAGCCACACTCGACAGAGGAGTGCAAAGGGTTAATGGAAGACAGTTGTTGCTCCGGAAGTAGTACGCGAACGTTCGAAATTCAATACCCGCGACGCGAATACTCGATGCTCAAGAAAAGTTTTAATTCGTTCGGAAGAACAGCGGCAACATCTCGAACAGATATTTTTGTAGCCTGCCAAGTCGAAGGCTATAAATCTTATGGAAGCGGTCCGGAATCTATTCACGTCGTTCGGAGCTGTAATAAGGAACGATAGGCTATTAGAAATACATACATTCGTCTTCTAATATATTAGTTTGCAGGTCACACAACTGCGCGAAGATAACGCATCGAAACGCAGCCAAACGTTAATGTGCAAATCGTTCGTCCGAATAAAATTAAGGGAGATTTCCAATTTTTTGAAACCTGTTTGCAAAATCCGATAAATTTGAAAAATACACGTTAATAATCACGAGACACGACTAGCATAATAATATAAACGTTGTACTCTGAAAACTTCGATATAATATCGGCAATTTTATGATTCCAGAGTTTTTCAAAACTCGAGATTTGCAACCAAAAGTTCTGAAATAATTCACTGTCGCGCGTGCTATTAGGTAGAATGTTCATGAATTTTTGGTTATTTTTTGTTCAGCAGAACAGAAGAAATAGAGCATAATTAATTAAAACTGTGTTAACCCTGTAACTGGCCTTCTTTGGAAGGTTTTCTTTGGGAGGCCTATCGAATGGTCCAACCAAAAATCAATTTGGTTTGGAGGCATTTTTCAGCATCTTATTCGGCTATACCTTTTATGTGCATAAATAATATTTACAACCTAATGGTCATCCCATAAGTTCGTGCCGACTTTTGTGTATACATTTCATGCGTCGATTTATTAACATTACGGCAATAAGGGGCTAATGCATTTAAGCGTAGCTGTTTGGGAACGTTGGAAACAGTTTAGAGAAGGTTTTCGTGAGTATAAGCACAGACAAGATATAGGAATAGACCTGACACCTTATGGGTGCGCAGGAGCGAGCATATACCACCATCGGTGTAAAGGTGAACTAAGAAACAAAGATAGAGAGGCAGATATGTTTGTCGCAGGAAAGACAAAGAAACAGCTTGTTTTTTCGATAACTTTACTCCCATTTTCTGAAGCGAAGAAGCAATATTTTTTTATGCTCTTTGCGTTGAAATATTCTTCGCATTATTTCGGAGAGGCTCTCGGAGTTCTTTTTTCCAATTTGTCTCTTGAAACTTTATAAACAATAAAGTTACAATAGCGCACGTTTTTGTAGAAGAAATTTTGTTCAGTACACGTTTCTCAAAAAAGGGCTCTGAGTGCACCTTCGAAATAATACGAAGAATATTTCAACGCAAAGAGCATACAAAAATATTGCTTCTTCGCTTCAGAAAATGGGAGTAAAGTCATCGAAAAAACAAGCTGTTTCTTTGTCTCTCCTGCGAGAAACATATCTGCCTCTCTATCTTTGTTAATTAGTTCACCTTTACGCCGATGGTGGTATATGTTCGCTCCTGCGCACCCTGGTGTCCACAGAAATCTGTAGTACCGTCACCTTAAAATGCACTGATATATCAGTGTTAAAATGCCAATGATTTTAGCGCCCTCTACGCTATGAGAACGGTGAATTCGAGAACTAGATCCAGCGTGGAAATGTTGTGGCACCGAGAAGATACTGTTAAAGACGTCCAGTCTTATGGGAATTCGTGTCACCCGAATATTTCGGTGTTTTCTTTCGCCCTCTAGGATGCATTCTGGCTGGAATAAGAAACAGAAGGCCATCGATGTGATCTCGTCGGTACAGAAGACCACTGAATAGATTCTCGTCGCGACCCATCGGTGAGAAAGCGAATCATAACGACACCATATCCATTATTATTAAATGTTATATTCTCCGACATATTTCAGACGATGTTTTGGCACTACTTTGATACTATTTTCGTCGGTGGTGGAACTTTTAGCGATGTGGTATTACAGATCACTGTAAGTTCCATGTTATCCCCGCGCCCACTTACTGGTACACTGGTACCGCTAAATAGCGCAGGTGCTGGCAGCACCGACAAGATACTGTTAAAGAATGCCACTGCCAGGCTAGTAGTGCCAGCCCCTGTGCTATTCAGCGATAACAGCAAGTGGACACAGAAATGTTATGAAAGGGAGTAAGAATAGGAATAAAATTTATTGAAAATCAACATACTTATTAAATGTGCAGCTATTAGCCCGATAGTATCCACTACTTGAAAAATATTAGAAGTTCCTACAAATAGAGGATAATACCGATTGCCCAGGTCTCACCACGAGGAGGTTGCTGCACAAGAGACCCGAAACGGAATCAGAACGAATTCGATATTCCTTCTAACTCCATTTCTTACAATGACGAACTTATACTAAATTTCGCAGCTATGTCGAGTAATTATTGCGGAGCAAAAGATGTGAATCTGAGAAGAAGTCTCCGATCCACGGGGAGTGAAAGTAGGATCAGGCAGAAGGCTCTGATTCTTTCAAAGAGAAAAACTAAAGCGAACCAGAGCAGAAGGCTCTGTTTCGTGGGTGACTCGAGCAATGGCCAAGAGGAGTCCACACTACAATACCTTTTCTCCCAACCGCCTGCCGCCAGAGACGAACGTGGGTGGCAAATTTACGAAGATACTGGGATACTGCATTGGTGAACCTCTGTCAACTCCCCCATTAATATTATCTACCGCGAGTTCCCATACCAACCGTTCCGGTACATACTAAATACGAGCAATGTTCGACACAGTAGAAGGCTGTGTCGGTATCAAAAAAACGAACAAAGTGAAGTTACGGCAATAATTACTCGACATATTTTAACGAAGATATACAATCTCAAAAGTTAACGCACGCACGCAAGCTGAGCAATTTTTGTGAACCAATAAACTAAATCGCAAAAGAGGGAAGAATCAGAGCACAGGGCTCTGACTCTGGGGTGAGGCTAAGACAATAATTGCTCGGTAAATAAAACTATTTTAAAAATACGCCGCAGACTTGTTCGTGTGTCGTCTTCTTGATGTGTCGTCTTCTGGGTGTGTCCCCTTCTTGATGTGTCCTCTTCTTGGTGTGTGCTCTTCGTTCGCCGTTAAAGATGTCCGGCCGTTGTATTCTAGCTGAAACAGACTAATAAAAGTTAGACGTATAAATATATAATCCCGTACACGAGTACGAATACAACAAAATCACTAGAATAGAATAAAATTCCGCACACGAATGCAAACCAAATACCCGCACACGAGAGCAAACCTAACACCAGCTCACGAGAGCCCAACGAACCCCGCACACGAGTGCGGCCTTTAGGCGATTCGGGAAGCCCCAGGGACGCGACTCCCCGTACTCAGTCACGGCCCCATCCGTAAGTGAGTCCCTGAAGGACCTCCGATCGGAGGAATACCAATTTCAAACGAAATATGGAAATTTTTGAAAGAGGGAATTGTGAAATTTCCGAAGTGAACAATTTGAATTTCAAAAATAAAAATTGTAAGGTGGTTACGCGCTCTTTACTAAAATAGAACCGGAGAATATATGACAGTGTTCAGGCTCTGGATGAACCAGCTTGAATAATACATGTATTTTGTTCTGAAGAATGGCGAAATTGCAATATGTTATGGAAGAGATTAGGAATAGGATTAAAATTTATTGAAAATTAACATCTTTATTAAATGTGCAGCTATTAGCTCGATGTTATCCTTTATTCATGAGACACAAAAAGGTTTTACAAATAGAGGATAATACCGATTGCCCAGGTCTCACCACAAGGAGGTTGCCGCACAAGAGACCCGAAAGGAAGTCAAAACGAATTCGATATTCCTCCTGGCTCCCTTTCTTACAATAACGAACTTACACTAAATTTTGCAATTATGACGAGTAATT
>CM052197.1:4967594-5034182 GCA_028455805.1 Lasioglossum figueresi
TCTAACCCCGCACACGAGTGCAGCCTATAGGCGATTCGGGTTGCCCCAGGGACGCTACTCCCCGTACTCACTCACGCTCCTATCCGTGAGCGAGCCCCTGAGGGACCACCGATCGGAGGAATGCCAATTTGAAATAACTCGAACATTTTCAGAAGAGTGACGTGTGAAAGTAAAAGTGAAATTCAAAGTGAAGAATTTGAAATTCAGAATTCACAATTGTCGTTTTCACTGACTGAATAGATATTTCGAAATAACGAACTGAAAGAGGCCAAGGGTAAACGAAGAAAGCATTGATGCACCCTTGACCGACTGTAAGCTAACTGAAAGTAAATTCATACAAAATTCAATTAAATATACATGTTATCATATTTGACGAGACTTAAATTCTGCTACACACAGGTATCGAAAATTGTAAATGTGCAGCTATTAGCTCGATATTATCTCTTATTCATAAGATACAAGATCTTACAAATAGTGGATAATACCGATTGCCCAGGTCTCACCACAAGGAGGTTGCTGCACAAGAGACCCGAAACGGAGTCAGAACGAATGCAATATTCCTCCTGGCTTCTTTTCTGACAAAACGGACTTATACTAAATTTTGCAGCTATGTCGAGTAATTATCGCGGAGCAAAAAGTGAGAATCGGAGAAAAAGTCTCCGATCCACGGGGAATCAAAGGCGAATCAGACAGAAGGCTCTGATTCTTTCAAAGAGAAAACTAAAGCGAACCAGAGCAGAAGGTTCTCCGATCGGAGGAATACCAATTGTAAACCAAATGTATAAATTAGATATATAAGTGCGAATCAAATCAGCTAACTTCGCACAAGAGTGTCAATTTCACCAATATATCGAGGAGAAAGATCTCAAGCCCAACTTAAATCTAAGTCTTTAGTTATGTCTCTTTAGTTAAATGTGGACGCAACAACACCCGTACTGTCACACAGATACATCCGCGAGAAATATCAATTCGAAATCAGAAATATCTATTTTTATAATAGAGCATTGAAGATTGAAATCTCCGATGGAAATTCCAATGAGAACGTTAAAAATAATAATTGATGGTGTTCGTTGAAGGAATAGTTGAAGGACAGGAAAGTTTATTTTATTTTGAATGTTGGTCACGGTAGAACAAAACAAGGATTGAAGAATAATAGAATATTACTTACCGGTTTTCGTTGATCTGCTGTTGAAAGTAGGCCGGACGTGGGACTAGATGACCTGTAGTCCACCTCTGGTAGGCCCCTGGTCACCCCTGGGAAGTCCCTGGTTCTCCTGGTCTTGGAATCCAACCGCTCCTGCCGACACCGTCACGACACACACGACACACACGACACACACGACACACACGACACACACGACACACGCGACACACGCGACACGCGCGACGCACGCGAGACAACCGACACAAACGAGTAACCACGAGTAACTGACAGCGAACTGGACGAAGTGCTCTCGCCAATCGCAGGCGGCATGTGTACAGCCATGCGCGACTATCAGCCATGATCGAATATCGATCGATGTCGATCGCTGTGACAGCAATTATTAATGAATTTATTATTTCTTGCTGGTTAATGTTTATAACAATTCCATTTTACAGCGATGTCGACTAGCACTCCTTTGGCTATCTGACCACCTAATTTTTTAGTAAAAGTGGCTAATAGTATTCGAGATACGGAATAACTTTTAAACGATGAACATTCGCACGACTTAATTTATTCGATACAATTCATAGATAAATTTATTATTTCTGGCTGTTTAATGTTTATAACAATTCCATTTTACAGCGATGTCGACTAGCACTCCTTTGGCTATCTGACCACCTAATTTTTTAGTAAAAGTGGCCAATAGTATTCGAGATACGGAATAACTTTTAAACGATGAACATTCGCACAAATTAATTTATTCGATACAATTCATAGATAAATTTATTATTTCTGGCTGTTTAATGTTTATAAAAATTCCATTTCACAGCGATGTCGACAAGCACTCCTTTGGCTATTTGGTCACCTAACTTTTTAGTAAAAGTGGCTAATAGTATTCGAGATACGGAATAACTTTTAAACCATGAACATTCGCACGCGTTAATTTATTCGATACAATTCATAGATAAATTTATTATATCTGGCTGTTTAATTTTTATAAAAATTCCTTTTGCTAATGATGTTAACGAGCATTCCTTTCACAACTTTGCGGGCGAACGTTTTGGCGGGCGCGCTCGTTTTTTTTCAGGGCCGTGGCGGTCCTTGTTTAGCTTGAACAATCGGAATCTTTTCTCCTTGAGTTTTGCTTTTAATACTGTAAACCTTAAACTTTTAAACGAAGAACATTCGGACGAATTAATTTATTCGATACAAATCACAGATAAATTTATTATTTCTGGCTGCTTATTGTTTATAAAAATTCCATTTTACAGCGATGTCGACAAGCACTCCTTTGGCTATCTGGTCACTTAATTTTTTACTAAAAGTGGCTAATAGTATTCGAGATACGGAATAACTTTTAATCTATGAACATTCGCCAGTATTAATTTATTCGATACAATTCACAGATAAATTTATTATTTCTGGCTGTTTAATGTCTATAACCATTCCTTTGGTAATGTGTTAACGAACACTCCCTTAACCACCTTGCCATCTAATTTTTTCACAGTAAAGTCTTGATCTAACTGTTAATCATACTCTGTTTATCAACATATTTCTATTCCCACAGATCGATTCTTTGAACATTTATGTATAAAGAAGTGTAAGGTAATAATTCTCGTTTATGAATTATTTTTAAATTACATATTGTGGTATCCCATTTTGAAGTAGGAATTGTTGATTTTCCTAATATTATGCTTCAATACATTTCTAGGTATTTCTTGTCCTTTAGTTTTGTTTTTAATATTGTAAACCCTAAAACATTGCAAAATGTAATAATGCATGATACATAATCAGTATGGTTCCGTGACGATTTGCCTTCTCACCGACGAGAATCTACTCAGTGGCCTTCTGTTTCTTACTCCAGCCAGAATACATCCTTAGAGGGCGTGAGAAAACACCGAATTATTCAAGTGACACGATCTCCCATAAGGCTGGCAGTCCTTTCGTCGGTGGCGGAACTTTTAACGATGTTGGTATTTCAGATCACTGTTAGTTCCACGTTATCCCCGCGCCCACCTGTGCCCACTTGCCTATGTCGCTGAATGGCACAGAGGCTGGCAGTCTTTAATAGTATCTCGTCGGTGGTTGTGGTACATGACTGCTTTCCCTGAAAGTTTGCTCGAGCTGTTCTCGCAACGACAAAAGTTTCGTTATCGAAAGCATGCACGATTAGATCGTGGACGGCCGACGGGAAAACGTCGCATTTCATGAGAAGCGTTCGACGTTTGATGAACGAGACTCGTTCAGAAAAACGGGGAGCGCACATGTTACGAATCACAGCTGTCATTCCGGGAGAGTAAACAGAAAGGGTTCTCGTCCTCGGTTTGCTCGAGACACGACAATGTCCGTAACCGAGGAACGGATTCAAGAATTGAACAAACGGTTCTTGGATTTCATGAGCAAAAACGAGAATGTGGAGCCGGCCACGAAAGAAATTTACGACGATCTCCTTGACGAGGTCCTGATGGGGTTTGTTTTCGACGTGCATCGTACCACAAAAACTGGCAGTTCCGATGTCGAGGAGGGCATACCCGACGACGAATCTTATGCCATTGTAGGTAAGTAAATCGAACAGGTATTTCTCGAAGGTATTACTCGCCAGGGTACCGTTGCTCAGGTTATTTTCGTTTATTGTAGATTCCCCGGGGCTGGACGTGTTTGGACAGCACCCTGTTAAGAAGTCCCAAGAATGCAACTGCCCGAATTGCGACAGGGGAGTCGCGGCTTGTCGCTTTGCGACTCATTTGGAAAAATGCATGGGCATGGGACGGAACAGTTCGCGAATCGCGTCGAGACGTATAGCGAACAATTCGAAGGATCTCAGTAATTTCGGTGGCGTGATAAGCGACGACGACGACGACGTTGACTGGAGTTTAAACAATGACAAACGTAAGCGTAGGAAAGACCGTAATGGTATGAAACGTACGAAGCAGCAGAAGAATAATCAAAGAAACGGGGAGAACATGAACGAGCATGTTCACAGTAGCAACGAGAATTCCCCATCTAATTACGAGAACATGTCTTTGGAAGACAAAAGGATTCTCTTGACTCAAATCTGTGGAGTGATATCGGAGCACACTAAGAAGTTATGCACGAGGTCTATGCGTTGCCCGCAACACACGGAGGATCAGCGAAAAGAAATGAGGGCAAACTTAGAATCTGGCAGTAACGCTCAAACCGGTCAGGATAATCTTCATGTGGATGTAGATACCTATGAGGAAAACGATGGGCAAAATTTAAGAGAAGCTCTGGCACGTTGGGATCGCGAAGGTTCTAGCCATTCAAGTCCTGCAGACTCTACGTCTACTACATCCACATCTTCAATCAGTAGGAAACGAGAAACAAAGACCAAAGGCAAAGGGAAAGGATCGAAACGTGACCGTGGATCACCCATTTCACAAGGCGACTAAAATGAATAGTGTATTTTATTTATTTTTTAACCATGTAAGCTGACTAACGGAAGAAGTTATCTAATAATAATGTTCCTATGCTTGTACAAAGCTTCCAAAATACATTGTTCAACCCAAAATGTAGCCATACCGGTAATACCTTTCCAAGTTCGTTTTTAATTGATGTACAATAAACAGGATTAACAGTTTTGCAATACTTTCGCATTGTGATAGAAGAGTATGTATAGAGCAAAATACAGAAAAACCGTGAAAATTGCAATGAAATCATTTTTTCAAGTTTAGAGTTTCTTTTTAAATTACAATACTCCTATCACAAAGTGCCATTACTCATCTTCAATTTAAACCCTCGTAGGTTCAAAAATTCTTACGAGTGCATATTTTAAATTTGGTTCATTTCTGCGCAATTATCTACCTCGTGTTTCTACGCACCTTGGCGAAATTTATTTGTTTCCATCTTACTTATACCTTTTGTGGCGTGAAGTTTGAAAATGTTTGTTTCTGTACTGTAGCACTGTGTAGCACAGACAGTACAATAGTAGGTAGCAGCTTAAAAAGTTTCCTCAAAGATATCGCCATTATTCTCTGATTGACTAGGATTTGTTATTTTTGTTACTATTGTTATCTTGATTATCAACATATAAATCTGAGTTAATAATTAACAACTGCAGTTATAATCACAGGTCCCAACCTGCCAAAAAAAAAAAAAAAAATGTAAAAGTAAGTAATTATTTGTGTTCTAAAATAACAGTTAACACGTTCGATTATAAAACAATAAAACGTTTTTTATTACTCAGTTGATATTCTATACGTAGTATAAACAGAGTTTATGTATAAAAGTATGCACATGTTTCAGAAAATCAAACAGCACAAAAGTCTGTGTAACCAAACAAATATGTTTGATATGTTTTATCTAAGTAAAATGAGAGAACGATTATGATCAATATATAATTATTCAATTGCCTCCATGGTTTGTGCATTTCATAGACATATGTAAAAGATAATATAAATATTGTTGAATAGTTTCGATAAAATTGTTTCGTTGATAGAAAAACTGTACAATGAATATTTTGTAATCTTGCTAGAGATATAAAGTACAATGATCAATCGGCTCTTACTGGAACTCTTGTATGTACACTAGAACTATTTTGGTAAATGTATACTTGTGCTAAGATTGCAATATCAATGATAACTTGAAGAATACCGCACACTTCAAATTGAATGGGAGCTTCTTTTATAAAGAAATAACAAGTTTTAAATGCATCGCCTAGTGTCCACATAGTAACCATGATTATACTGAAATCAAAATAAAATTAATTACATGCATAACGATTCGTTCCATAGTCCCGTCTCGTGAACAGATTTGCTATAACTTACCTCATGCCGCTAGTTGACTTATTTACAAAATTACGGACAAATTGGGGTATTCCCAACATAGCTTCAGTTAATACTGCGAGCAATCCCATAAATTCAACGAATATCGGTATATCTACTAACAGATATGTCAGAACTCCTACCACCGCAGCGAATAGCAGCATAAAATCCAAATACGATTGAAAATCTGTCCATTTCCAAAAAAAATTTGCATCTAAATCTATTTAAATTGAAGTTTAAAATAGTTCGTAAATACTAGAATAATGGTAAATAAAGCAATATTGAGATTAGAATTTTTTATTATTCTTATAATTCAAAACTTACCGGCGAATACATGTTCTCTGGTTTTTATTATCTGATTTCTATTTTGTACACTGACACACAGTTTAATCATAATAAACATAGTAATAATCATAAATACACTTTGCAATAAAAGAGGGACTTCATAGTGTTTTCCGAACCTGCGAAAAAATATATGAACTGTTATCATTTGTTTCAGAATACCATTGTTACTGTAGTACAATGGTTATTTGTTTGTCAACTTGACAGGAAAATACAAACCAAAAAAAAATTCGTAGAGTGTTGGCTATCAGTAGAGTAAGACATACATAAAGGGAAAACCCTTCTGCATCTTCGCTTCTTTTAATTTCTCTATACTGTGGTATGTATGGTATAATACCACCGAATATAATTGCTCCAGAAGCAAGCCAGTTGGCTAGGTCTTTAATGGTCAACTCCTCGTAAACATTATTCATTTTAGTGGAATGTTTCTTTTACCTACATAACATTTCACTATCTACAACTTATCACATGTGTGGTGACTTAGGTTATACCACCAATAATTCTTACTGTCATATCAGCAACGGATCGGTTAGATTAAACAAGCCCATCCCGATTATTCGAATTCTGACAAACCCCATCTCGAAGCGTTACTTACAAAACAAAAATGATTCACTATTCTAACGTCATCTCTTGATTCAACCTTCATTCTTGTTAACAATGCACAACAATTAACATACTGCGGCAGTAAACAGATATATATATATGTATATATGTATACCTTCGAAATCCAAATAAAATATATTGTGCATATATACGTATACCCAACGCAATTTCGAAACCTCATCTAATGTAATAAACGTATACGTAATGTATACATCAATATTTAATGGCCGACCGTAAATAAAGAAAAAAAAACACCCCGAAACATTTATATGAATATGAAATTGAAATTTCGTAACCAATTCAAAGATAAATTATTATTTAATCGTTGTTTATTAACCAAAGGTGGCAAGAAAAATCAATAACCAAAATTTTATTCGAACAATCGTTTATTCGTGTATACATATCGATGAAACGAAATTTATAATAAATATATTGGTTGTCACAAAACAAATTTTTGCAACGATACTTTTTTCACCCAACACGTTGAATAAGAAATGCAGTTAGAACTGAGTCGAGTTACTTAGCAACTGAAAGTAAAACAATTTCCAGCAGGTGCACATATATTCACTGTGTATTTAGTATGGTTGTCAGATGGAAATAAAAACGAACTAATTCACATGTCGGTAGTCAAAATTCACAGTGCCTGCAGTATTGTTCTCGACTTTGCGTCGATTTAATATGAAATAAAGCAACAAAACAGTGAACAAACTACTCGAAATGACGAAATGGAATAGAAGCGAAACCAGTCTGAAAAGTAGTGGTACGAATGTAATAAGGATGTGTATAAATAGAAGAAGATGCAATGCATAAGACACGCACAGGGTAACCTGAAATTTTATAATACAATCTTTATAATTTCGAATTTAGCGTACAATCATAATGGGCAAAACTATTTCGAGCAACTAACAACGTACAACTCGATGAGCTCGCACTTACGGCGCGTTTTACTGGCAAAATGTGTTATCGACTCGAGAAACAAAAACTGTGTGACTAGAAGAAAGCAATTCTACAAGCAAATCGAATGTAAGCCGCATTTTACGAAGAGAAAGATCACGGATGATCTGATCGATCGATTAGCGTACGACACTTTACATCATCCAGCGGTAAATTAATCATATAACAGTCATAAGACGCATTCGATACGCGGAAATCTTCGTATTGTACCATTCCCGGTAATTTTTATGTATAATGTCAATTCAAATTTACCCGTAAATTTTCTTTGTTATTGAAGAAGACATAGTCTTGAAACGACTTCCTCGAAAAAAAGCAAAAGCCTTTTCAGGTTTCTTTGCATTTTCGAATTCTGTAATGAGTGTGTGTTTCAATTAATAAACAGGATGTTGTGCAGATGCATTACGATTCAAGATACTCGTACCACGACGAGGACCAAAGGTATTCTCCCGATTGCTATGATCATGATACGATTTGTCCACAGTCGAGTCTACTGCACGATCATGTAATTTGTTCAAGATCGCCAGGATTCAAACCGAATAAGTACCAGACGATTCAAAAAGGCAATCACAACATGGAGGAACAATTTACGCGGGCAATTTCAAAAGATCAGGATATAAGATGCAGGTGAATGACAAGCGTATATTTTGTTCTCAATATTCTGTACTAATTTCGCTCGATTATAGATACACTGAGGATTCGATATATTATGAAAGTATTTCCGATATTCAAACAACAAAAAATAATCAAAAATGTGACGAGAATTGCAAAGCAGCCCGCGTAACCGATAATCCAACCGGAAACCCGCAAAATTCTGGAAATTGGGAAGAAGCGAAATATGTGAATTTTGTATATGAAATTACGCGCGAAATACTGCAAAATCGTTTCTATACTGATGATCAGTTACGAGAGGTATACAAGAGGCATATAGAAAAAAACAAAGAACATCTGAACCTGGTCAGACTTGCACCTCAATTTTTATTATTCAAATCAGAGTTAGACAATATTTAACCCCTTGCACTATAACATCGAGTCAGACTCGTGATGAGTCTGATAAAATTCTATTCTGTTGGTTACTAAGAAATAATGAAGAATTTCTAATCACTGGAACTGTAAAATAAATCGTAGTGCAAGGGATTGATACGATTTTGATTAAAAAATCGGATTTGATGAAAGTCATTGTATTGTACAAACTTTGATTTAAATGTAATGTGTCTAATTATTCGTCGAAAGTAAGTCGTCTAATCCTGTACAGAATAGAATGATGTTCGAAATTTATCAATTGAAAAACGCGTTGAACATCATAGACGAATTGGATGACGAAGATATTAATGATAAACCTCGACCGCCGACACCGCCTAAAGTTCTAGACGAGAATAAAGTTCTGGAAAAGTTAATGTCGTTTTGCACAAGCGAGACCTCTAAACAACGCCACTCGTCATCCAGCACTAAATCAGTACTATTAGTCGATGCGAATCCTGAAATGACGCTAACCGAAAGAGATGTAATTATATCGCTGATAGAATCCAATATCAATCCGAACGATGCTCAGAAAATCTATAGAAGGCTGTTTTCTAAAAGCAAAGATTTTACTAACGGAATTCCAGACTTGGTACAGTCGATGAATTTTTTTATGACTGAATTAGCTTGCGTCATCACCATAATCGTTTGTTATTAGCAAACTTTATTTTTCAGGAGTACATGAGAACGGCACAATCGAGCGTCAGCGATGCAGGGAGTGTGAACGGTTATCTTGATCCGATGTTTGAGGAATCTTCTGATTTGAATAAAGCAAACGAACAAGAAAAAGACTCAACAACGCAGGATTTTATAACGCAGGAAAACAAAGAGACGTGAAAATTTAAGTTTCCGTCTGGCGATACAAAATTATAGAGAAAATTGGAGCTTCCAAAGCAGAACGTGATGGAAAGATAAAGTTGCGTTTATGCAAGAAAAATATTGATTTTATTTGTTATAGTTCCTTTTTGATAGAAATAAGTTCTGCTATCGTTTTTACATCAGTTCTTCATCATGTTTGTACACGACAGTATCAACAGGGACAAACTATTTCGAGGAAAAATACAGATTGTAGGTACACATTATAATTACAATATATACGCGGTTCGTTTAAAGAATGTATATATACTATATATATAGTATATATATTAAACGCATATATTACAATTATGAACATACGTTTACAAATTGTTATAGTACGGTTACCTCAGACATTCCATAGGTAGATGCTGTTATGTTTGTGTATGCGTTGTATATTACACAAAAGTACAAATAAGATATAAAACTAAAGTGGATGTTCTTCATTGATAGTACATCCGTCTCTTATTAGTATTTGTATAGATCAAAATGGGCTAATGCACTTTGTACTTAAATTGTACTCTTTTCACTTACAACAAATTATGTTTTTTACGTAAACATTTACGTGAAAAACAAAATGTTTACAAAAGCGAATCAAGTACTGAAGGAAAGGCAAAACAAAATATTGCTCGTTCCAATAAAATTGTAGTTATACTCTCTCATAAATGACCCCCCCACCCCTCTCCCGCCCCCAAAATAATAGAAAGCTGCAGTTAATGTTCTCAGCAGTAACATATAACGAAAAAAAAAATATCATGTAAAAATAGACATTGTCTCTTCGTTCATATGTAATATCACTAATCGTTTGTTACTTTGCAGTCTATAGTTTTACTTTGTTCTGTGTAATAACAAAACAGTCACTTTATAAAAAAGTGTCTGTATTGTTTTCATAACGTGTGTAATAAATTACATATATTATTATGGGTGACTGTATTAAACAGTTCCTAATAGCAAAGAATCGTTTTCGGAATTTCCGAAACGAATTCATGAAGTGTGTTCAAAAATTGAATTTTGAATTTCGAAAGAAAAGTTACATTCCTAAAGTCTGTTCCTTGAGAGAGTAGATACACATCGATGGTCACAATAGTTGACCATTGTGTGTGTGTGTGTGTGTGTGTGAGTACCTAACTCTCCAATTGCAAAAGCGAGTGGATAACTACTATGAATATCCGTGTAGCTCAAATCTCTTTCTCCGACCAGCAGGCTATAACATAACTATAATATTCTAAAAAAAAATCAAAAAATAGATAGTTTCGTTTCCTCATCAGCTGCCGTCTGACGCGTTCGAGGAAGAGTCCTGAAGTTCTGGCACATCAGGACCTCTGTTTAAAATGTTCAAAAGATCTGTTATATGAGTTATGGTAAAATCTGGTTGCGGATCTTCTTGTAATAATCGTGGTTTATCCGAAATTGGAATCCATATTGTACATCCGAAGCCCGCCTTTTTCCCACCTAAGTAAATATAATAAATTCTTTAGCAACGTTCGATGGTAAAATTGGATAAGAAACATTTCAAGCAATAAATACCTAAAATATCAGTTTCTAATTTATCGCCGATCATGACGCATTTCTCTGGTTTAACATTTAAAAGTCGACAAGCTTTCGTAAATATTGGTCTCTCTGGTTTTTCGTACGGTAAATCTCCAGATACCAAGATAACATGGAAATATTGTTCCAATGATAATTTATGTATCTTTTCCCATTGTGCGTTCGTAGGACCGTTCGTAATCAGTCCTAGACGATACTTTATCCTCAGCTGCCTCAGCATTAAAATTGTATCTGAGGATAGCGCTAAATAATAATATCGTAGATATAACCATCTTTCGTAAACTCTGCTCGCTAAGTACGAGTACTTCTCGCCGAGTGCTTTGCTCCATAAGCTTATACGCCAAGTGTTCAATGTATAAACCATATTGTCAGGACACTTTCTAAACAGTTTCAAATATAACGTTGTAATCTTGACAGATACATCTTCAGGTACGTCATACTCTTCTGTTAGTTCCTCAGCCAACTGTAGATAAATTTAGAATAGTTCTTGTTAGATGTCTGTTCAGCTCGGAAGATATTTCGAACGATATTACAAGAAAATGATAAACAAAATACAAAGTACATACTAAGTATGAGCATAAGTATATATAAGTAAGAAAAGTATTGAATGTGGAGTTGACTCGAATCACTTAACCAAAGGTCTGAGGAAAGAAGAGGATACAAATGATGAGCTAGGAGATTAGGTCACTTAATTCAGTTTTGGATGATTACCTAGAAAATGCATTGATTCATTGAAATACTCGAGCCGATTAGTGGACACTCGAAGTGGCACCCGCGGTCGTTGCTGTAATCACAACAAAATCAGTTGTGCCAACAACAAACTTGCAATTAAACTTATTGCTGCATCTGCTACGCCAGAAGATTGATCTAACATTAACAATTATTTTGGCACGCTCTAATTATTTCATTCACTGTAATTATTTCATTACAACAAATGCTGGAGGGATAATAACTTAAAAGAGAGAGAGAGAACATTTTATAAAACAAATCTATTTAATAAAAAGATCATTTGTTATTTTACACAATCACTGATCATACATAAACATATTTCTTTCTTCTTCGTATATATATATATATGTATACATATTTTGAAACTACATCAATGGTAAATACATATCTAGTTCGTAAAAAATTTTAGTAGCCTATCGTTTTATACTCTTACAAGAAATATAAAAATGTGTGTCGTGAATCGAAACGTGTTTTCAATATATCTCAATGTTCAAAGCCATATTCGATTCATATAGGTATTCATTAACTCCATTGCTTGCCAGAAAACTATTTCTAGATATGATTGCTAACTAAATTTACATTTGAGTTACGACTGCGTACGGTTTCACAAAATTGTAGGCAGAGAGAGAAAAAGAGAGAGAGAGAAAGAGTAGCGTATAGAATTTGACGAAACAGAATCATTGAGAAACCGACCTATAAATAAACCTGCATTCTAAAGGATATTAGACAAAGTATAAAGCTCATGTTATTCAAATTCGTATCTTCGATCATAAAACACAAATCGTACTTCCGTCTTCGCGCTCATTTTAATCTCCGAAAAGATGTTTTCCAAGCTCCATCATACGATGATTTCTGCAAACTGTCAAAGCTCCGCATTTCTTCAGAACAGAAGCAACGTTTTGATCGGCTTTGACTAAATGGCATAAAAGATCTTCGAAAGCGGATTTCACGTTTGGCTGAAGGCTTCCTATTTTGACTTTCTTAAGGGTCTCAATGATTTCTTCAGCCCAACCTGACTCTAAAGCGAATTGTGAGAGCCAAGGAACTACTTTCAGAACTCCAGCCATCGTTTGCATTCCAAGGAACCACAGTTCCATTATTTCCATCCATCGTTCTTTGTATGTTATAGAAACAACAAGTTCAGTAGGATCGTTGCTCTCGTCGATTATATAAGCATCCCAGAGGAATCTTATGGTTGCTTGAATATACCGACATATGGAGAAATCATTTTGCTTAATGCGTTTCGCCTGTTGCTTCAATAGGAGCAACCCCAGAACCGCCAAATGACCGTGAAGAACTAAATTCTCTGGAATCTGCTTAAGCTCCGGAAGATTATTAAACATGAACTTTAACAAAGAAACGAACGTCGGCGACTCTTCTACTAGTTTCGGTTCTAATACAGTGATGTTCATTAAAACATTGCAGGTAGAAATCATGGCTGCTCTCGAATCTTTCATCGCTTCTGACGCGTAAAGCTCTAAATCTTCTCCTTTTTCTGCTTCCTTTAGTGCCTTTAATCTCTCTGCTTTCGGAACTGGCGGTTTTTTATAATGGACGATAGTCCAGTGATAAGACAAACATTCGAATAAAATTTCCTCTTGTTTATGACGAAGTAGAATTTCCCTAGCGTCCTCCTCGACAGTCAAGTAACACAAACCTGGCAGTAATAGTCGCAATAAATCGATCTCACTCAAAGGATCTTGTGGAGCTGATTCTTCAGACGTTATTCCTTCATCGTTTTTGGCTTTAGCGTTAGTTTTAGCTTTCTCCGCAAGCTTCCTGTTTCGATAAGCGTAAAACGTATCGTTAGCGACTGTTAAAACATAAGGCAAAATTGTGTAAACCTGTGGACGCATGGCTTTGGTTTCTTGGGCCAGCCAGGTAGCCAACACTCTTATCACAGCGCAGATAAATAATCGTTCTTTCATGTCTGTGTAGTCCTTCTTTTTTGAAACAATGTTCAGGAAACCTATAATTGCAGCAAATGCTCCTTTCAGCGCAGTGTACAACGACTGTTTTTCTTTCTCTTCCAAATCCAACTGATCGGTAGTGATGTAATTAAGAGAAATTTCGAGAATAACGAAGCAGGATGTAATTAAATCGACATTCTCCATGATAGCTTTACGTTGCTTGCCTTCCAGGAGTATTCTAACTTCGATAGATGCTAACTGAATCAAGAGTAAGAAAAAGGTTTTTGGCTTCTCTTTGTCTGATAATGCCCATTCGGGTCCCAGAAGATCCATCATTGTAGAAGCGAGCTTCAATGCTTGACCTTTACCAACTTTTGATCCAAGAATGTCCGACAAAGCCTTGTGAATGCTGGCTGGCCATGATTCCTCTTTAGACGTCTCAACGATCATATCTTTCCTGCAAGACATCAACAAAGCTTGTAAAATTGTGCACAATTCAAATTTCCTTTGGGTATGATCTGTTTCAAAGTCCAGCGCAATTTTATTTATAATCGTATGAAAGGGTGCATTGTCTGTTGCATCCCAAGCTTCAGGGCCAAATCTTCCAACCAGCATAACTAGGATGTTTAAGGCTTGATCCGTTTGAAAACTTTTTTCCGCGTAAATATCGCACATCTTCGATATTGCTTTGTGTTCGAGCAGAGTTTTCTGTCCTGGAGGATACTGCGCGATGTTTTGTAAACACGTGTAAGCTTCGCTGACGATAATCAACATGTCGTCGGCTGCATCCTCGTCGACTTGAGAAACAATTTCCAACAATGCAGGCACATGGACGATCATATCTGGATGAGATGCTAGCTCTGGTTCTCCACAGAATGCAGAAAGTATGGACAATGCTACCGACTTGTACACTTGCGGAGGGCAGTCCACTGGAACCGTTTGAGTGGACAATAACGCTTTCAGAAACTTGGATCCAATGGCTTCGAATAATATCTTTTTAACTGCAGCCGTACAATCTTTACCGTCCACCAATTTTGTAACCATGAAAAGTGCTGCAAACTTTTCCGAATCATTCTCGACAGTTTTTAATATGGCTACACACTTCTTCACACTTTCTGGAATACTCATTTTGGCAATTTACTTTTTACAATCGATACGATTAAATACTTTCTATTCTCTGTTATCCTCTACAACAATAATTCCTCCGACAAAGCCTTGACTAGCTATCAACTAGACGGATAATGATTTATTGCGATAGTTTCAACAAGGTTTCACTGAAGATTGCATCTTTCACATGGCACAGCCAAAAGCCAACTGGCAGTACTCCCAGAAGAAACCCCGTGGGACTAGCCTTGCCCTTTGACACACTCACTTAGCAGGATAAAAATAAAGCTCTACCACCACGAGCGTTATTCCACAAACGTGGCTACATTACCAGCCAATGGATTATTGCCAGTGTAAGGTTAATGACGCTTTTCGATCTCTTACAGCACGAAATGATATGCCAGCGCAGTTAATTATAGTATTATGCGTGTGTGTTCTTTTTTCGATTAAAAAGAATTCTTTACGTCGAGTCGAATTTGTCAAATTCTGTCGCAAAATTATTTTACGCTCCGATAGGATACGACAGCATAACCTTTTTCGTTAAGAGGCGCACTGCACACGAGTTTCCCGAGCGAGTTTCGATGCACACAGTACGCTCGAGCTGGTATCTCAGGATCGTGAAAACCTTCAGTAACGTGCACGCACGCTTTTTCTACGTTATGTTGAGCGTCTGGACAGTACCAGTAGGTCGAAAATAACCGTCCGAGAGAAAGCTCTATATCAGGGAGTCGGCTCGTGTTACACAGAGGCTTCTATTTTCGTGCGATCTTCATATCCGAACGGAAGTGAAAAGAGAGTAGGTGCGAACATAATCGTCAGAAAGATTCTTCGAAATGTACATATACGTTGAAGAAAACAATAAGCAAAATATAGACAAAGCGAATGAATGATCGTTATACAAATAGACGCATATATTTCTCGGTGTCCTGGTCAATACATATAAATATACATACTGATCGTTCTTTTTTGTAAGTTATACATGACATTATTTATAATGTGTTAAACATACCTTTCGGCACGTTTGATTGTCGCCATTCCTAGTCTTGATGAGCGTGTTGTCCAAATCGAAAAACACAGCGCTCATAGATCGATTTGACGAGCAAAGGTGCTTCTTATGGAAAGTCGCCATTGTCATCGGTAAGGTGAATATGCTGTTGTTAATTCGATGATGCTTCGACGGAGAATCGCGCATAAAAACATGTGATGATGTTCATCGAACACCTCCTCTTCCGAGAATACTTTGGGAAGGGATATATGAGAATTATTTCGATAGTCGGCCGTCGCAACGGACTGTAATCCGTCTTGTCTCGACCTAATACCCTTCGTTCCTGACCTTTTTCCCTTCCTTGATTTCCTTCTCTGATCATCGAACGAAGAGACATCTTTGATGGAAATGTAAATCATTGATCGTCGATAAACACGCGATCTAATTTTTAGAGTCAACCACGCAAAAACTCTACTCTTACCAATAGAGTCTGTCAATATATTTAAAAACTTCTTTCCACAAAAGTTACTCGAAAGATGAACACAAAAACCAATAAACGAGTAATCTGACACTCGTGGAGAGACTGGACAATTAATCGTACTTATACAAGGTGTCTCAAACCACTCGTCTACTCGTATTAAAATGGGAAGGAGACAGTGGTTTTATAAGAAACCTAAAACGGTGTTGATTTTCTGACTTATAGTTAGAATCTAAATTATCGAACCATCCCCCAACATTTTGTTAGATATGAACGGGTAGTTTGAGACATCCTGTATGCATGGTGTCAACACCTACGTATGGACAGCGTTGCTGGTTCTTTAAGTTGATATCTCTGTCCTTTATACCGGGCCTCTTGAAGAAAGAGGATAAAGAGACTGCATGCCAGAAATTGGAAACGCTGGAAAGTGTTCCCGTTGCGTATCGCTAGTACACATGCGCAGATTTTTTCGCTGTATGTAAGTACGCATGCGCTCTTGAATATAGAGTTTCAGCCATAGACTATGAGAACTACAGACCAGAAAGAGATGAATGAGAGAGACAGTTCCTCAGTCCATGACCACGAGGGCAGTAGAGTCGCAGCAGCGAACTGTCAGCCAATCAAGGTATAGGAATTCTTTCATTTGCGTCTCATACTATATATACAGGGTGTCCCGGGTTTTCCGGCCAAACTATGGGAGCGTATTCTACAAGAGTAAATAAGAAGTTCGTTTAGAAACGCTTCGTTATAACATGTTTATCTTATTCATCGATAGCTATCATGTTTACTATCTTGGAGTGATTCAACATCAGTGTCACTTTTACCGCAACACCTGCTAGATACTCTGCGAAGTAAAACCCGCCGTTACCAAATTTAATTTAATTTGTTTATAACTTTGTAATAAAGCGTTTCTAACCGAACTTCAAATAACATTTTTTTCTTATTTCTACTTGTAGAATATGCTCCCGTAGTTTAGCCGGAAAAAAACCCGGAACACCCTGTATAATCTACAGCTTGAAATGAGCACAATACAAGAGACAATGCTGTACTGTCAAGAAGCGGCAGTGGCTCCAATGAGTGGGGATCAGTGGGGATCAGTGGGGATACAGTAGGCAGCAGTAGGTATTACTGGCACAATAACCAATGATTTTGGCGCAAAGCATGAATTAAAAGAAAATACTTGCTGAACTCTGGAATTCTTGTTTTTTTATATTTGAGAAAGACAAGATTTTATTTAAAAAATGACAGCGGCAGCGACTACAGCCACTCTCCACGAGAGCGATGAAGAAGTTGACGATTATAATCCACAAGCGAAATTAATAAAAACTCTCGAGGTGAGTCTATAACCCAAATGTAAATTTAATTATGTAAATGTAGATCTAAAGAACCGCTCAATAAATATATTTACTTTCCAGAGGAATGGTATAACAGCAGGGGACATTAAGAAACTGGAGGAAGCAGGTTTCTACACTGTAGAAGCTGTAGCTTATGCTCCTAAGAAGCAGCTGATTGGCATAAAGGGTATTAGCGAGGCGAAAGCGGACAAGATACTACAAGAAGCCTCGAAATTGGTTGTTATGGGCTTTAAGAGCGCCACAGAGATTCACCAAACTCGTTCGAACATTGTGTTTGTAACTACTGGTTCCAGCGAATTAGATAGACTATTGGGTGGTGGTATAGAGACTGGTTCTATCACAGAAATTTTTGGAGAATTTAGGTCAGGGAAAACGCAATTGTGTCATACATTGGCGGTCAATTGTCAATTACCTATAGACATGGGCGGCGCTGAAGGAAAATGTCTTTATATCGACACAGAGGGAACTTTTAGACCCGAAAGATTAATCGCTGTGGCAGAAAGATATAAAATTGCAGGGGACTCTGTTTTAGACAATGTAGCTTGTGCCAGAGCTTACAACACAGACCATCAAACTCAGTTGTTAATTCAAGCCAGTGCTATGATGATAGAATCTAGATACGCTTTGCTGATAGTGGACAGCGCAACTGGTCTCTATCGAACAGATTATTCGGGAAGAGGAGAATTGGCTGCTAGACAACTGCATTTAGCTAGGTTTCTCAGAATGCTGTTGAGAATAGCCGACGAACACGGCGTTGCTGTTATTATTACCAACCAAGTTATGGCACAGGTCGATGGTGCAGCAAGTATGTTCGGTGGAGATCAAAAAAAGCCAATCGGTGGTCACATTCTAGCACATTCAAGTACTACAAGACTCTATTTGCGCAAGGGAAGGGGAGAAACAAGAATATGTAAAATATATGGTTCGCCATGTTTGCCTGAAAGCGAGGCAATGTTCGCTATCAATGCCGACGGAATTGGAGATGCTAAAGAATAATTCTATATTAATGCTAAGGAAGAAATATAGCATAAAATTTGTTTATTTGAGAAAATCGAGCTTGTAGTATTCTATCATATCGAACAAGTTGTGAATAAGCGATATTTCGAACTCGATTCTCTAGATAAAAAATGTGCTGCAAAAAAATTTCATTCTATTTACATATTTTATTACTACAATTTCTACGACTTCTTTTTTCTCGACGAATTTCCGATTATGGGAAGACCGTGAATATTGAAACATCCTGTATAGTTATTCATAATCAAAAACTGTCTCAGTGCTTTCCTTTCTATTTATATATAATAAAGAGATTTAATATGTTTGTTACACTCGAAAAATTTAAACAATGAATTTATCATGATTAGGTGGTAATCGCGTGAAATATAAGTAGAATTTAATGAACAAAGTATATTAATTCATTTCGTATAAATGGTTATACAATACTAAAAATATATGTTTTCTACTTTATAATAAAAAAAGATACGAAGATTCTCTATGTTTCTTAAATTCTTTGTCTACGAATTTTGTTTATGGAAGGTGTTATTTTTAAACCAGAATCGACACGATAAAGATTGATAAAATTAAAGATAAGGTTCGTTGAAACAACGCGGACACCGCAGGAGGAAGAATTGGAAAATCGGGACCAGTTCCAGCTTGTCATTCCGCATTAGCCTCGGTAAAGTTCAGATTTTTCGCTACGTAGTTTCAGAACTAGCCTATCTATAAAATTTTATTACATTACGGTTACTTCGGGTTGTTCTAAATTACAAATTACAATGTTCCATTCGCATACGTGGGTTCTACGCCGGCAAACGATCCTTTATAAAAAAATATTTCACAACTTTGCGCGACATTTTTGTAACGGTGTTCCTTCACAAAAAAGCCATACTGAATCGTTTCCGTGGAGAAGTAAAAAAATTAAACATTTCAATAAAAATTTTCATTTCTGGTGGGTTATGTGTTTTAAATGATTTCTATAACTGTACGGTATATGTACAGTATATGGTGTTTACAAATTCATGCTTATAGGTTTATTGACAGTCAGTGTTTCTGGCAACTGTGTTAACCTTAAACGCCTTTGTTTTTATAAAATTATATTCATTTCAAAATAGAGCATTCGTTTAATTCTATATCAGAAACGGTTTTGCCGTCTACTTGTTCAGTTCGTCAATTGTAAATCGTAATTTTATATTCCAGTATGAAACACCTCTACACGAAAATGACTGACGAGACTTCTTTATTTACTTTGCCAAACAATCAGCCGATAATTTTGTTAGAATGCGAAACAGCATTCAACGCTTTGACAACGAAAGAGAAACTGTATGCGCATTATTTAAGCCGAGCTGCATGGCACGGCGGTCTTATTGTGCTTGTACAAACTTCTCCTGAATCACCACTGTTATTCGCTCTTTTGCACAAAATTTTCATATCAGAAAGCGTTGGGGAATTGAAAAAATCGGCGCTTGACGCCAGTGTTAGCGAAGAAGAATTTGAGGTAAGTTCTCGACAATAAATTTCGATTTTATTTATGTACCATTAGTTTTATAGTCTCTGAAAACAGATGTACAGGATGTTTGGCAACCTAAAATTATCAATCAACTATTACCAAACACCCTGTACATGTGACGAAAATCATAACCGATTGTAATACACACATCGTATGAAAAATTTATAATAAATTCCACATATGTTTTCAGGGTTTCCTAGTATATAATTGTGGAGTATTTGCTAACGCTGGTAACTACAAGTCTTTCGGTGACAGTAAAATAATTCCTAACTTGCCCAAAGAGAAGTTTGAGACCATAATAAAAGTTTCTAAAGCGTACAAGGATAATCCTAATAGTATAGCAGATCTATGGAATAAAATTCGAGACATCACTTATGGGATACAAGAGAAGCAACAGTCTTTAGGCCTGGGTGACAAAGGAATTACAACATATTTTTCTGCCAATTGTACAGACAAAGATGCCAATTTGGTCAACGAATTTATGCAACAGAAGGGATTAGAATCTTACAATGCGAGATGCTTTAAAACAGTAGGTTCTGACAAAATGAATTCCTATGAAATCAGATTAGCTTCTGTAGAAACCGATGAGGATCCTATGGTTACATTGCCGGAAGAAGTTTTTAAGGATTCGAAATTTAGGATCACACGAGGAGATTATAGCAAGTTGTTAGACGCAGTTTGTGATAATTTAGAAAGGGCGTTGGAGTATACTGCGAACAACCATGAGACGAATATGCTGACTAAGTTTATAGACCACTTCAGAACAGGATTATTGCAGGATCACAAAGATGGTTCTTGTTTCTGGGTTAAGGACAAGGGACCAGTTATAGAAAGTTACATAGGCTTTATCGAAACGTACAGAGACCCTGCTGGCCAGAGAGGAGAATTCGAGGGATTTGTAGCAATGGTGAATAAAAAAGTGTCTGAAAGATTCGCTGCTTTGGTAAACGATGCAGAGAAGTATATAGAAAAGCTTCCTTGGGGCTCCGATTTCGAAAAGGATGAATTCTTAAGCCCTGACTTCACTTCCTTAGACGTTTTAACATTTTCTGGATCCGGAATCCCGGCTGGGATAAATATTCCGAACTACGACGATATTAGGCAATCCGAGGGATTCAAGAACGTGTCTCTCGGAAATGTAATTCCCGCGAATATGACACTGGAGGTGATACCATTTTTGTCGAAAGAGGATCAGACTCTTTTGAACACCTACAGACTTGTCAGTTTCGAGGTGCAAGTAAGTTTGCACGAGCTTCTTGGTCATGGAACGGGTAAAATGTTAAGACAGCTGGGATTTGATTTGTACAATTTCAATAAGGGATTTCTGAAGAATCCCTTAACGGAAGAATTGATAAACAAATTCTATTTGCCAGGCGAAACATACGATTCGAAGTTTGGTCCGATGGGATCATCTTACGAAGAATGTAGAGCGGAAGCCGTTGGGATGTATTTGTGTATGGAGGAAGGTGTGTTGAAGATATTCGGACACGAAGGATCAAAAGCCGAGGATGTAATTTATATAAATTGGTTGATGATTTTGTGGAACGGCTGCGCGAGAGCTTTGGAAATGTATCAACCAGTTACCAAGAAATGGTTGCAAGCTCACTCTCAAGCGAGATACGTTTTGCTGAGAGTATGCCTCGAAGCCGGCGAAGGTTTTGTTACCGTCGTCCCTACCGAGGATGAGAAGAGTTTATTATTAACGGTAGATAGGTCCAAAATCCGGACTGTTGGGAAACAAGCGATCGGAAAGTTTTTAACGAAATTGCAAGTTTATAAAAGTACTGGCGACGTCAAAGCGGCCAGAGAGATGTACGAAAAGTATAGCGAAGTGCCTGAAACAGGACCAATGCCATGGGCACGTTGGCGAGACATTATTCTTGATCATAAAGAACCTCGAAAGATATTTGTACAAGCGAATACATTCGTAAATGGTATTTACTTAATCGTTATTTATTTTTTTATGACAATTTTTTATTATGCTAATTTGTTTGTTAATGTAAAACAGGTTTGGATGAAGTACAACTGAAGAATTATGAACCCAGTTTCACTGGATTGATTCAATCTTGGATGGAAAGATTCCCTTCTCCAGAAATCTCACAAACTCTCATTGATTTGTGGGAAAAAGATAAGGAACACTTCACACTTGACGCTAACTAATTCGGCCATCGGTAAAACTACGCATCGTTACATTCTTCTTTTTAATTATGTGTGCTGTAATAATACGTGTATGTATGAATGGATATACATACATTTAACAATATTACTAGCTATAGGTTTTGATAATATTCTCTTTTGGAATGATTTTATATCGAATAAAGCATGCATTTGAATTATACCATAGTATTTATTTTCCAAACCAATATTCTGTCCTCGACCTGGAACAGCTTTGAAACAAATGTACTCGTACCTAGAGATTTTGTATTTTTTTCAATTATTTCGACGAGAGGGAGAAAGAGAGTGACACAACTGCGCATGTGCACTATTCGCCGAGTTGGCGGGAAAATCCTGAAGAACGTAGTTTACTTTACGGTACAATATGGTGTCAGAAGAGACGTTAATTTCGTGTTTCTGTAATTTAGGCTGCGATGTTCCAGACAAACTTGTCGTCGACAAATGTAAGTTATTTATTAAGTCAACTATTTCCATTATTAAATTATTACTATCGTAATTTCTCGTGCAAATAGATTTTTACGAATGACTGATTGATAAGTTAATCGACGAATAAAGTTGAAATTAACTTAAAATTTTGATATGTGCCCATTGCTATTTGCAATTACTGCAATTCTTTGTGTTATTATATACGATTTAACACTTAGTATACCTTTAATATGTTTAAACTCGTCACTATCTTTTATAACCTAATACAAAGAAAAATGTCTGTAATACACACATATAATATTCATATATATATTTATTATTCGTATAATGTTTTCAATACTTGGAATATATATCTACGGAGTTATTAGTATTTAAGCTTGAACTTGAAAAAGAACATTTTCAATTAAATAGGTCTTCAGCTTTGCCATGCTTATGGCATTGATGAAGAAGCATTTGTTGAATTATGGATAGCATACAGTGTTCCACAATCTCTAAATATTAATCCATCTCTCGATGATCTTGATAAATTCGAGAAAGAGGAATTAAAAAAAAATAAAACAGACTCTGATGAAATGGTTCGACACGCAGCATCAAATATGGAAATAGATGTACAAAGTAATGAAGAAATCATGTATCCTTTTGTGAGTTACAATGAAAATGTGTAATGCTCCATTTTTTATAATTGCAACATGTTTTTCTTACATGGAACTGTCATATATTATTATAACAGTAACAATATGTTAGACATATATAGTACTGGACAACCTGTTTCATCGAAGGTAAGTCCTTTTACTTTTAATTCATTTATTTTATATTTTTAATATGTATATTTTTAATAACTTCTAATTAAGTATTCTTTCAAATTATGGTAGATCCTCGTATATAATACAGTCAAAAAATGTTTCAAAAATCTACATACACAGTGAATTACTAAGCGTGATCAGCTTAGATTACTCTGTTGCTAGCGGTTCGATTGAAATTTTTTTAGCTAAAATAACATGGTTCAAGGAGAGCTTTAAAAAAATGGGTGTCAAAAAATTGTAGGTTTACCTATAAAAAAAACTGAAAATGACTTTAATAACTCTGGAAAAAAGGTTGACGAGAAATTTGGTGCAATCAGCTTAAAGCTCTTCTCGAACCATGTTATTTTAGCTAAAAAAAATTCTGATCGAACAGCTAGCAAGAGTAATTTAAGCTGATCACGTTTCGTGATTCACCCTGTATAATGTATTTTAAACAATAATTTCTCCATCGCTTTATTCGAGGATCTACTGTATATTTTACGTCAAAGTATTTAAGAGATATTTATTATTTTTATCGCAAAAACAAGCGTAGGAAAATAATTTAACTGTTTCAAGTAATAGCAATGTTTAAATATATTTCGAAAATATTCCACTCTACATATTTACCAGCTACGATTGGTAGTAAGGCTTCAGATTTTCGGTCTACGCCGACCTATTGTTAATCTTCGAACAGGCTACTTTGATGATTTCAAAAGCTGCCTGTTCCCCTTATTCTCTCTTTCAAGAGGGAAAGGTCTCCACCCCTGTAATGGCCTTCCGACAATGTTGCCAGATTTATGAAACTACTCGTTCGGTACGAGAAGTATAAACTATTACGTAAAATACAATTGTTTTATGGGATTGCTGCTAATTTTTAAAATAATTCGTACAATTACATTCAAGTTTATATAGAAATTCACCGCGATCGTAGCGTACAAAACATTTGATTAAACTCCGAAAGTTACAACGAAGAATGATCTACACCAGAAACTGTTTCTCAGAGCACGATATGTGTAGATATTCTTTTGTTACAAATTGTCTTCAATTTTTTTAAATTCGTAATAAGAAACAGCTGTTTTCCACGAACACATTCCGTGCGTACAAACAAAGACTCTTATATTTCCGTTACACGTGTGTCGAGTTTATTTTACAGAAAGACAGTTTTTACTATCTTAGAAATGGTACTAAAAATGATAAAAAGTTAGTAGGTTATCGTGGAACAATGCGAAATTGTTTTATGTATATCGTTGAAACAAGGACGCGTTCTATGTGGAACCTCAACCTTGGCATTGCAATGATTTACTCGCTTTGGCAACGCTGTCTCACATTCTTTATGGTCGATCTATGGTCTATAGTAGCAATGACGTAAGATTTCTACCTGTGAATCTAATTCTTCGTGAAACGTCTAGCTTTCCGTGTAACGAAAAGAATGTTCCTTAGCGCTGTATTTCCCGTGTAAAGTACGTTACTTCGTTTCTTGAACGATTCATCAACTTTCGAAGTAGTACGATCAAGTTTATTGTTCATACGAACGTGAATAATTCTTCATTTTAAATTTTACTACGATCTCTGTCGTTTGTTCAAATTTATTTCGTTGCAAAGAAAGATTGTTCTAACAATTCTATCATAGTTTTCACAAGAACTGTTTATTGTTCAAAATTTCAACCGTATAATTAAACTCTAGAAGATGTTGTATAAGCCGTAACGGCTTTGTCGATGTATTTCAAACACAATTACATAACATTAGTTGCATTTTTATTCGTAGCAGTAATCAAATACGTTGCGAATTTAGATTCACAATTTAATTTCATCATTTTCTAATCGGTGAAAGACTCGCAATCTAGTTGCATCGTACGTGTTAATTAATCATTTTCGTAGAAACTCAATTTCTTCGTTGAAAATGAAAAACTATCAAAAATTTCAGCAAAATTACAACGTTACGTTGTCAACAGAACAGTTAGAGCGTGCATTGTAAATGAAAAATTCTTGTATCTGGTCGAGCTTACAATCGACGTCGAGCGTTTACGGTACGAGTGAAATTTCCGACTCGATTCCCAGGCAGGTGGTTTCTTCTCCCGAAGTGAAGCGTCGTTGTAGGATCTCGTCGAGGCACCGTAATTCCCGCCAGAAAAATCGTCCAGGTAGATCGCCGCCATTATCCCCACCTCTCTCGTTCCCAGTCTCCCACAAAGGACACGGTCCCGTGGAGGGGGATACTCGGATTCGTTCTCATTGGCGGAAAAAAGATAGCGTTCCTCGTTGGAATCACGTAGGAGAGGGATTCTCCTTCCATCTAAGAGAGCTGACCAGATTTCTTCAAAGGGTACGATTTCAGTTTTCAAGGACCCAGACTCCATTATCATCCTGATGCGCGCGTGCGCTGTCTTTCTCTCTCTCCAAAGAATATTTTCGAGCTTGAAATGTTTCCCTTCGTCGCGTGCTTTTCCACGGTCCTCGAGTTATTTGAAAAATCCGCGGCAGTTCGTTGGATCGATTATTCTCCGATATTCCCGCAAAAGATCGTTACATGTGTTCGAATATCCCGATGGCGTCGAGTCGACGACGCCACAGACTGTCTGTCAGCGCGTCACGCGGATTCGGAGTGTATCGAAGTGGTTTGCCGGTCCGTTGTGTATATGTAGTTCGCTTTCGTTTACTTTCGTCCGGGAATTGTGATATTATACATCGTCTTCGATTTCTCAGAGAATCGTTGGTGCGCGGCGGCATGTTGTAACTGGGGGGAAGTTGTGCGAGCCAGTGCATTACATCTTGAAACGGTCGACCGGAGCGTCGGCCATCATGGAATCCGATTTGTGTGAATTTCATACTCGAAAGTCATTCCGCCAATCGTACAACGCCTCGCGTCACGACGGCGACCTGTTGCTGTTGCTACTGTTCGTTAGCCGCCACTGTTCGCGTTTCTTTTCACGTTTTCGGCTCGGCTCCGCTCGGCACCGTAGATATCATTGTCGTTTAGACCCCGTCTCGTGTCAAACGATCAAACTCGAAGGAACGGGAAATATACCACGCTTCGGGTAAATCTTTTCTTTTCTTACAATCACGCGGACCATAGTTTCTCTCACTCGTGAAACGATAGAAATACTCTCGTGCATCCAAAGAATTTATGGATAACCCGGCGCACTATCTTTTTGTGCACATGTTTGCACGCGGGCTAGTGTGCGCACAAGAGAGAGAGAGAGAGAGATGGAGAGAGGGGTGGGAGGGAGGGAGAAAGAGATAGAGATAGAGAGAAAGAAGTTCGTAATTCCGCGTGTGTGTATATGTGTGCGTGGACGCGCGCGAGTGCGAATGTCGTCGACCGTTCCGTTGAGTCCTGAGCGTCGCGTCGCTACAACCTGTTGCTTCGATCGTGTCACATGTTGCTGGTTCTCTCTCTCGTGATTTCTCACGCTAACTCTGTACCTTCGTTGACCGAATAATATAACTCGGAAGGTAGTACACGAGATTTTTCTGCATCGTCTTTCCGACTGATAATACCTAATTTCTTCATACAATTCGTATATACCAGATCAGAGTACGTATGCATGCCTGACTGTGTGTAATGTGCGTACACGATTCTTTTAAGATCGCACACACGCGCGCGCGCGCGCGAGCATAATCTGCGGTAGTCGTGTTTTCTTGATATTGGGTATTTAGCACGGGTTAAATTTTTTCTACTAAAAATACACAGAAAAGCGATAAAAAATTTCGTTAAATGACTGTACATACAGTCGGTCACAAAAATCTACATACGTTTGCCTTTCGTGTATACGAGGTGTGCTAACAAAGGCTTCGAGCGTTTTATGGCCATCGATTAGTCGAAACGAATCAAATTCGAAACATTTGACGGCGTTTTAACGAGAACAGGAATATAAAAAATGTTGTGGAAAATTGCCACAGATTTTATCAATTCCCGGTTTACAGTAAAGTAAATTTCGTCTCTGTTTCGAAATTAAGACAACCATCTCCGTTCCCAGAGTTCGTTTCATTTGAAATAAACAAGTTATTCAACGTGCAACATTTTTGTTGTCCCTGGTTAAATATGTGAGAATTCAATAGGCGTGCGTAAATCTCTGCAATCGATTGCGTATAAAACGGTTCTCAAGCAATTGTTTTTGCCGCGTCGCCTGTGGTTCGCTATAATTTATGAATCAGGTACGTTCCAGGCACTATCTCGCGTTCCACGAAATACACGATAATGAGACGATTAAATATGGTCGCTTGGTATACGCGAGATTCACGGCTGGTTGCATATTCGTTGGGATCGCACCGTACGGATACGAATCTATAATACAACCGTTGAATTTCTTGAGCTTTACTCGGTTGGGAAGATCGGTTCCTTAGGGAGTCGCTTGCGTCTACTAATTAAGTGCAATTGGCCAACAACGACGTACGCTCCCTCTCTTCTTTCTCTTCGCATTGGCTCGAACCTATGGTACTCTTCATTGATTTTGCACGCGTCGTGCGAAAAATTTCAAAAGCTCTCTTCTTCGAGGGGAGAGAAGAAAGGATCGATATATCGACGTTCGAACACCAATTCAAAATCTCCAACGGATTATTTCCGTGGTCGGTCGGTTACAACTGTATCTGGTAAAAGCTTCGCGTTATTTCCCACGGTATCTTTGTCGAGAACAGTGGGGCGAAAGATTGCCAGGGGCGGTTAGTTCGCGGAGAGAGGGATAGAAGGAGAAATAGTCTCTTCTCGGTGTGTTATTCGTCGGGCACGATCGGGTGGGGAGGGGGGAGGGCAGAGAGCTAGTCTCGCGGTGATCGACCCAAAGTTTTACATGATCTGGTACAGCAAGTATCGTTCGAATGAATTTCCCCGACACTTCTGGTCGCCCCTTCGAACGAGACTTATGTAACGTGCGATTCCGTGAGTGTAATTGCTCGATACTTTTCTTTCACTTGTCCTTCCAATCCGAAGATCTTCAATTCAAACCGTTCGTTTCTTTCCTCTTGTTTTCCGTTTAAACGAAAATATTTCAATTTTATTGCCTCTTAGGTTCTCCTGTTTACAAATCATTCCAACTAAGTTCGAATAGTCTGAGAAACATTGAAATGAAAATATTTTACTTCGAATAAGAAACGAGGAGAAAGGAATGTGAACGCGTGTAGGAGTTGGTAGACTTGCTGAGAAGATTCGAAGAAAGTACGTTTTTATTCGAATTTAATGGTATTGAACGCGAATTACAAGAAATGGTCTGAACTTGATTGAAATAATACGTAATAAAGGCGAGCGACAAGATCGGTCAGGTTAACAACAGTTAACCCGTCTTATTACGATGAACTCCTGAACGCAAGCCACTGTGACTATTTATATTTCTCCGCAGTGGCGGTATCGGTTCAAAATCTTCCCTTGTTGTTCGTTCGTTCTAGCCATTTGCCTTTCGAAGATTACCAACAGTCGGTGGTAATAGGTAACCGACAAGGAGGAAAGAGCAGAATGCAAAACGTCCCTGGATTTGCTGAATGAGTGAAGGTCTTGTGCACATGATCGAGTTGTGACTAGATCCACACTCATTAAGCACGTTCAGGCTAATACATCGCAACCTTATCGACGATATTCCACAGAAAAAAGTTGTTCACGTATATCATGCAAAATTGTACAGACCGAGCACGATGCAAAACAGATGATTCCATAGACGAGTATGAATGTGGTGCACGTTGAATTCCATTTCGTGACTAGATTCCTACTCGTCTACGGTGGTCCGTTTTTCTCTCGGGACTTTGTACACGACAAATTTTATTGACCTTTCATTTTCAGCGATATACTTCTTCGATCTTTCGGCGGCGTGTATCTCATTTCGTGTCTTCTCTTTTTCCTTTCAAGCAAATTAAAAGAGCAAGAAGTCCGACACTGGAAGCGGGGAACGATAATAAATTACGAGCAGTGGCCCAAACTTTTTCACCATCGACGTACATTGCCAAAGCGTAAGCAAACATAATATCGACGAAATAGATTTCATAATTCAAATTTTAATAAACCATTTCAAATCTTTGTGAAAATGACATTTTTTTTATTCCCTTTCCTAATTATGTTTAGTCGGTTGAACATAATATATGACATAATATTGACATAAAATCCGCAGTCTATCGCGCGGCTCGACCGAATATGTAACAGCATTAACGTGTGATCGAATTGTTCGTAATAATGTTGTAGGAACGTGCCCAACCGTGCTCCGAGTATCAACGCCAGAGGCAAAGTTCTCCTGCACTTTGGCCAAAACGTGGAGGCTTGGAAGAACCAGAACGAGCACGATGTATCGATCGGTAAAGCCGATAATCCCCATGTGCCGAAAGATGTGGTTTACATGTACGAGATGTTGTCGAAACAAGGGTCCACGCTTAGCGGCAGTTGTGAAAGTTTCGGCGAGCGACTCTGCCACATTTGGAACGAGATGGGGCCTGCTAATTCAAACACGCGTTACGTGAGGAACGTGATGTCCGTGAGCCAAGTGGCGTTTAGAACATGGGGCAGAATATCGACCTCGATCGATAAATCAGCCGGGAGCAAGATGGTTTTGCTGGAAGGTTGCAGAAGATCGAAAGGCGACAACAATGCACCTATTGTCCGGTTGGATCTCGGCGGGATCAAGCACTATTCAGTTTTTCCGGGGCAAATAGTTGCGATGGAGGGCACCAACACGGCGGGGAACGCTCTGTTGGCGAAACAATTGTTCGCCAAGGGCTACGCGCCGCTCGCCGAACCGCCAAACTTAACGGAAGACCTGAAAGTATACGTTGCGGCTGGGCCGTTCACACCCGCTGACAATTTGAACTATCAACCCCTGTGGGACCTGATGGAACGCGTCGAGGAAGACGAACCAGATGTTTTAATACTGATCGGACCTTTCATCGACTACACGCACTCCGAAATTAAGAAATGCACCATGAGGGACACTTTCCACGATTTTTTCGACAAAATTTTATCGAAAGTTATGCTATGCTTGCAAGGGTACAGGATTTGTTATTAACCTCGCAATGGCACACTGGAGACCCTCGGACAGAATTTTATAGTCTTGAATTGCACATATATCTAGAAGTATTATAGGGAATTTTTGCAGAATTTTTAGGAAGATCTCTCCTACATTTTGTAGTCCGAGAAAATAGTGTGCCTTTGTTAGGGTGAATATCGTGCCAGTACTTTCAATTTCTGATTGCCATTCATTTTTACAATGTAGGAAACGCACGCGGGTCGTAGTTGTATCCTCTAACCGTGACATTCATCATGATCCGGTTTACCCGACGCCAGAGTTTACTATTTATACGAATAAAATTGGATCGAATGCTACGAATCTGTGCTCGATGCCGGATCCGTGTATAATAAATGTGGATGGTCTGCATATAGGGGTAACTTCTGTCGATATTGTCAGGCATCTGGGACAGCACGAAGTATCGTAAGTTGAACAGAATGTTTGGGTCGCAAGAATTGCATTATCGATCGAAAATTTAATCGTTAATTCTATTAAGTATACTTCATGTGTGGTCTGAGCAATGCGACCAGAAGTTTAATACAGTATTTTTTTTAGAAACACCTCTGGTATGGATCGATTGGGTCGTTTAGCAGACCACGTGTTATCTCAAACAACATTCTACCCTTTGTATCCACCTTTTGCTGGTTTGAACCTTGACACAACACTTTGGAAAAAATATGGTTGCTTCGAGCAACAACCGCATATCATGATTTTACCCTCTGACATTAAATACTATTGTAAAGCAGTGAACGAATGTCTTGTTTTAAATCCGGAACGGTTGCAAAAATATATATACGCGAAACTGTGCGTACGCCCGAACACTAACGAAAAATGGAATCCTAACAATGTATCTTGCGAGATCGCAAAAGTTTGAGAACTGATCGTTTTTATTTAGAATATAAAATTTACCTTTTACACAGTACAAAAAGTTTAATCTTATTCGGTTTTGCTCAGATTTGGAGTGCAGTTAATAAAGAGAATATTTGATAGATGATAGTTTCTGATTTTCCGTAATTTTTTCATGCTTTTCATATTTATTTAATAACTTGAACATTGCCTCGAAGGCTTTCGATCACTGTGACGGTGATGGAATTACGTTGTTTTTCCGTTAGAGGTTAGCACCGGATATACTGGTGAGAATGTGATTTTTGTCTGGTTTCGTAAACGTGTGATGGCGCCACACGCACCACAATCAGAATCATCGAGTTTTCTGCTTCTAGTGACTTGTGGAGTCGGCCATTGCTACAATATTTTTCTTGTGTTCAAAAATATACAAACGTCGATGGAGATACGTGCACGATTACAGATTTCAAAGTGAGTTGTACAATCAGTTCTTTGTATTTGCTTATCTGTTCCATGGTGTGGTTCCTTGGGGAAGGTAGGTATACAGGCATCGAGGATCTGCCAAATTTTGTTCCGCCATTTTTGTTACGAATTCGTTTACATGTCGCTGTGTATATTGCAGTTTTTGTTACCGTTTTTTTTATGTCGTGGTTCATTTGCAAATATTTCCTCGAATCTCACCGCCATATTCTCGAGATTCGAGTAGCATCCTATTTTCCCTGATTTTGGAGTTAGGTGTGCGGGTTTCACAACAAGGCTGCTGTGGCCTTGATTTTTTTCGACCAAAAAAAACGTGAGTTATGAAATCGAATGTGCGACGATAAACGAGAGTTCGAAGCTTTATTCTTATTTACTATCTTACAATTTGTCGACTGATATATCAATGATTAAACGCACAATAAACTGTGCTAACAGTTCCAAATATCCACTCCATTTTTGAAAGTTCATCGAATACATATATCGAAAGATTAGGATCTATTTTGACTTCAAAACATGTGGTTCGTGACGTGCGTTTACATATTAACATACATTCTACGCTACAAGATACTATCTCACGAATAAATGCTTCCAGACTCCAATTTCGTCGTTTTTTGTAACAGTACAAGTCTACCACATATTGTTAAGTTAACACCAGTATTTTTCAATTTAATTCAACTAACTTGAGAATCTGCGATGCCAATGACTTTCATGTGGTTGTCATTTAAATATTTATTCGAATATTTAACATTATATTCAAATGAATGCAATATTGTTACAATTACTTCCGACTATACCGACCGATGTAACAGCAAATTCCTCTATTACCAACCATTTGCCTACTCATTTTGGAGGATAACTTTCAATTCAACAAAATCAATTAATTTACACTAGGCGTATGAGTATTCTGATTATATAAGTCCGAAATATACAAAAAGAGAAAATTGATTGTTTCTAGTCGCTTATAATAAAATATACGACATTCTGTATCTCGGTCTACTTCATATTGTATTCGGTATTAATTAAAATTCAGTAGTAAGATTCTTCCAGCAAATCTTATAATTATACGAGCATTAAAATGTTTACAAGAACATTTATTTGAACAATCTTTGAAACATAACATTATATAGGTATGTCTTTCTTATATCGACATTGCTGGAGCCTTTCGATAATGTACGAAAGCTTCTTTAGCGAAATATGACAGCCTTCCGAGCACATCGTACAAGTCACAGATAGGCATATCGATCCGTTTAGTTTGTAATCTACCTGCATCGACTCTAGTTGTACTTTTACCGGTCGTTTCAGTGTCATAAGCTTCTTATTAACGTTTCCTTCTTTTTCCAACGAATATTACCTCATAGGAAGTAAATCGCACAGCGACGAACGAATTATTTTAAGAAACTGATAAACAGGCTTGCTGTATCTTATGCAAATATCTTCTCTGATTGCCCGGCTCGTTTCCCGTATCGAATGTATCAGGAAATGTCGAAAATACGCAACACAGAGTTGCGTAATGATTCTCGCAACGGATAATCCATTCGAAAACATTCGTCAGACAATAGGTGCTATCGTGGTGTTATGTACGTTCGCGTACTGAATTCGTGGGAGATATACGTTTCGCTCGATTCCGCGTTCGTTATTCAAATCGACGCAATTTCGTCATGGAGAGCCTGTTGCTTTTATCACGCGCGTCGTTTTTCCGTTCGCTTCGACAGTCGGTTCGACCCCTTCATAATTTTTTCAGTTTCTCATACTTTGGGCGTAAAAGCACGGTCCGCGCAAATTTTCCGTATTTCCTTTAGCATCCGATGTTGACAGCAGTTGCAGACATTCGATTAGACTAATCAAATAGACTGTTTGATTTTCCGCTTAGCATCGTAGCTATAGTCGGTAATAACTTTCGATTAAATAACTCTCGTCTGTATCGGCGGATTTTGCTTCTCGACGGTACGGAGAAATGGGATTGTCGCAACTGCCCCGCCAGTTTTCAGAGTGGTTGAATTAGTTCGTTTCTCCATTCGTTTCTCCCTGGGTCCCGGTGTAACGAGATCCTCGATCATTATTATTTTATTCCTCTTCTTATTTTTGATTCGAAAAGTCTGTGGAAGATAGTGAAATATATAATAATATATGAGTATATTGTTTTATGCCGAAGCCGCGTTGTTGCTGTAGAAAAAAGACAATCGACAACAATTACGTTAACCGGTTAAAGCAGAGGCCGGATGAGAGGGAGTCTACTGTATGTGCTAATATATTTCTCCGAACTATTCTGCGAACTATTCTGTCCGCACAAGCCTCTTCAGGATCGGCTTCTGGAAGTTGAGTATGCTCTTCGCGAGCAGCGTGGTGGCTCCCGCGGACGAAAAGTTCGGTGTCTACGCCGGTGGGCTGTTTTGGGCGTGCGACGGCTGTGTGCAAAAACTGCGGCAGTCAAGTTCAAGGCCACCGATTCCCTCCTCCTCTTCCTACCGTCGGCCGACTAGCCGCCGCCTCCAGAGCCTCTGCCTCCACCGCCTCCTCTCTCATCCCCTACTCTGCATCCCAGCACCTCCTTCCTTCGTCGTTTCACGAGCACAGCCACCGCCCCCGTCTCTCACACCCACGTAGCCTGCCATCCTGATATATCTACACGTAGCACGCATAACGCCAGTAACGTATCAACGCAAACCCGGCCGCCGGACAGCCGAGTTCGAGGCGAAAGGGAAAGGGAAAGTTTTCGGGCTCGATCGATTCACGCACCTGCCTTTGAAAATTTCTCTCGCTCGCTTCTCGTGTCTACGTTCAATTTCTGCTCCCGGTACATACAACAATTATGTGCTCGCCGCGATAGCACACTTCATGGTCGCTATCGATTGATACCGCTTTGAAAAAAAGAAAACGAAGAAAGGGAAAGCAAACGGTTTCAAGGTGACTCGATATACATACGTACACTCCAGAGTTAATGTCCGATTTGCCGGGTGACGTTTACGCGATGGTATCTTCTAATTATCTGGGGAGGGGGGATGGTAACAGCTGTGCTCAGATTAGAGTGACCAATGATTTCAATGTTTTGAGTAGGCTTTACGATCCGTTACCGACATGTCGCTAACGCGGCGGGCGGTCGTTGTGTGCTCTCGCTTGATAGCGATCAGCTGATACAGGGCTGTCTGCGGTTCGAAAAGCTACGATGAAGTGGATTGACTCGTACCTGTGTTTTACATGTTACAATGAACAAGTACTTATAGGTTAGAGTAATCGTGTCGTCGTAGATGATAAAGCTAGCCGGACAAGATGTATTTTTATGATTTTTCTAAGGTTCTCTTCGCGCACACACGAACGATTACAAATCTACGAATCTGCAAAAGGTTGTAATAGGATAACAAGGTCTTTATCGTCTATATTTAGCCATTTGGATAAACGAAGGCACGCGATAGATAAAACTTTGTTTGTACAAGAAATCATCATAGGACAAGGGGTTAAAGTCACATTTGAAATCAGCTAGCAAATTTTCAGTTTCTCGGATTCGAGCGGCCAACGGTGGTTTTGCAAAGACAGTTTCTTATGCCAGCGAATAAGTAATTCGGAATTAGTTTCTACGAGCTTGAATGCACGAATTTCGCCCGTTTTTTTTTGCGATTCTGGCCCACAATGGGTTTCGTGTTCCCGATGAAATAATTAGCGGGGTAAAGGCGCATTTCGCGGATTCGTGGCAGTCGGTGTTAAGATCGGCTCGACTCGGCTCGCGTATTACCGTATCCTCGTCGTATCGGCCCGTCAGTCGCGTACGGCTCGTCGCACCGTGAACGTCGTGTGCCAGGAGGTGGTGTGTACGTGCATATGTGTGCGCGCCCGCGCGTGCCTGCCTGTTCGTGCGCGGAGTTCACCGTACGGGTTTTTCGTGAATCGTTTACGCTTTTTCGTTGTGGACAAAGTGCGGTAAAGAACGCGACAGTGTATCCCTGGTCGTGTCAGTGAGAAATCGAGCATACCGATTACCATGGATGCCTGGATGTACGATGTGGTAAGTGGCCCGTCGTCACATAACCTCTCTTCCCGTGTTCGATCTCGTGGCTTTGTTTACGTGCTGCGCGCGCGATCCCAGACCGCTCTGCCGTGCCCGCGATTACAACGTTCATCGAATTACCGCCGGTAATCGTTATCGTTCCCAACGGCAATGCTCGTTAGATCGACAGAAAACGCTTATTCGATTCTGCTCGTCAGAAAAAAAATCGAGTTTGTTTCCCGAGGAACAACTCGTTCTTCGATTCCACACGAACCCGTAATTTCGAATCGTAACGACTCTGGAAGTTTGTTTTCGAAGCTGTTTTTTCTCGGCCATGAACTAAATGTTACACAGAACGTCATTGACACGCTCCCCTCGCCGACAGTGCTCGTCGAACCGACCCGAACCCGATTTTAGGATCGTTTAGGACCATTTTGCGAAATAATAATAAAAAATCATTCTTTACGTAGTAGTTTCGAATGCACCTGTGCGGTCATGTTCGGGATCGTTTGTTTTTCGATCGCGCCGGAATACGTATTATCTTTGCTCGCGCACCGTCACTCTGCGTTAGCGACAACTTGGTTGTAACATGTTACGACGTGTCTGTGTTAGGTAACTTATCCCGCGACTCGCCGATCGTTTTTCCAAACCTGTCCGTTTTGAACCTGTTAACCGTTCAATAAGCGTCCGCAGTCGCGTAAACGCGAACGAAAATAATCGGACAGTGTTGTTACATATTTAACGATAAACTGCACACGACAAACGGTATAATCGATGCTCTTCAACGATTACTGTCGCGGCAGTACTATCAATGGCCTCGATAACTGTACCTAGTCTACTCCATTTGAAATTATCTACATCACCTTCGGGCAGGTAATATCGTACCAGTAAATTTTTCGGAACGTTTATATCTCCTTCGAAGGATTCCGAAAATATCGAAAAAATTCTATGGTAGACGCTGAATGTCGCACGGTGTGAGATATCAGCAATCTAGCTTTACTGTATTAATAATGTCGCAGTTTTCACTAATAGGACTGTACAAACGAACAAGTAATTTTCAAAAATGAAAAAATAAACAATTATATTTCTTTTAGGTACTTTTAGATGTTAAACAAGGATGTTACATGTTGTCGATAAGAACGAATAAGGAAAATCGATTGATCGAACGTAGCGGATACGAATGTGTTCGATACATATATAAATCACAGCCTGAAATCGCCAGCTATTCCTCAGAAGCTGAACGGTAGAACGCGAATGCCGGGATGAAAAACTTGTTTGTTTTGATGACTGTCAGTTACCTAAACGGACGACTCGTACCGAGCAGCTTTTAGAGATGCCTTTTTTCAATCGTTTCTAGCATTGGTGTATTTGCTTATTTCGCGGAATAACTGTAACTAAAATATAGGGTAAAATATAAGACCGATATTTGATTAAAGTACTCGACGATATCCGGAGAGAAAGGTGATAAGGTCCGCGGCATTGGAAGTTACCTGTATTTTGAAATGCAGGAATTTTTAATTAAATGAGAATTCGATTTTTCAAGTTTTTGGACACTGCGCGTCGGGTTCCACGATAAGCGTCGACTCCGCTTGAAACCGGAGCGGCGTGCTTCGCGGTGATTAAGATTCCGTTTAATGAATGCTTAACTGGTGAGAAGACGACTATCTATGCTCCGTTTATAATAATTCCGATTGTCTCATGACGATTGACTTTTGTACGAGTCGACGATAACGGCCATGTTAATAATTTAGCGTTTATTCGAGCTTTCTCTTCAGAGATTCAGCGTGCGTAGGACGACTTCGTTCTAGATAATTCGCTGTACAAAAACCACTCGAAATTGTCATTCTCGAGAAAATGAAATTTGAATAATCGTCGAGTAGACGTTGGTATTTGCTATATCCTGATTGAATATAGATAACGTAATCGGGGTTATTATACATGCTAAAAAAAAAAAAAGGAAAACAATATTTCCCTCGTTCAAGGCCGTTTTCGACGTAAATATTGGTTTCTTTGTCAACATTATAATTTTTTCATGACATATTTTGGGTCTTAGCTGAATATTGTATGAAATCTAAATGAATTCGAAGTTAAAACTTAAACAGTTTCACAAACTGTTCGAATGTGTTCGAATCATTATGATACCGAACCGTCGTCTAACCCTGAAAAATGACTAGATTATGTAAAATGAAATTTTTCTTTAATGTGCCGGGGGTTTTTTGAAGTGGGATTATAATGTGTATTCATTAGCTATTCGTGCATGAGCGAGCGAGAATCGTGTAACGACGTAAGCCCATAACTTGCGTGCATGGTGTCTGGTCGGTTGAGCGCGTTAAAGCGCTTTGACACGCACCTACACCCACGCGACACTGCTCTTACACAATTCCACGTGCGTAAGTCCTCCTCGTGGAAGAACGGCGGAATCGCGAATGTTTCAGCGACGCGTGCATCAAAGCGCACCGGAGACCCTTATTCTGCACGCTCTTGAAATCAGCCGATGTCAATGCAGAGTCAAATTGTACCGTACGGCATCGTGCACGAAACAAAATTTTTCAAAATCATTCGATCATCTCTACGACGATCATATCCTCTCGGAGAAATCAGGAATCGTTTCATGTTTCAAAAATATTTTCACACCTCGACGATTTTTCAAAATTTGTAGACTTTCGAGTGAACACGAAGAAACTTCTGTGTTACTTCGAGTTTCTAATCTTTTGATATCAACGGTTATTGGTCGACCCAATCTTGATTTATCAGAAAGTAAAAAAAATTCCGTTTCGAAATTTGGGAACCATCTTCATGAGTTCTAGCACTTGGATCATGTTCTTCCTACACTTCGCAGACATTTGAAACGGTGTCTGTAATTGTGAAACCCCCTCTTTCTGATGTTCCTTTTTCAATTGAACGTAAAATAACGATGCAGAAGGTTCTTGGACAATCGAGTAGTCCGAAAAATTTGAAAATGGCCGGGGAATGTGGCCACAGACCATGCAGCTCCGAGTTTTAGAATTTGAAGAAGTGGCTGTTCTTGGAATTCGCGAGCGAAATTTCGCACAGGATGGAGCAAGATACATGGAAATGGGAACTAGACGGACGCGACGGAACCGGGTAGCTTTGACACTGCAACGGAAATAAAATGCCGGATTCCGGTGGGGAGGATTCGCTAGCAGTCGAGGAGGAGAGCGAGACCGTCGAGAAAGCTGTTGAACACGAAAAAGAAATAGAAACACAGAGAGAGAGAGATGGAAAAAAAGAAGAGGAAAGAGAATATTCGTCGCGTGGATGCGTCAGCCGATATTTTCGGACCCTTTTGACTTACCTTGAGTTAGAGAAGCTTTCAAATCGCTCGGAGTCGAAGGCTCGACCTCCGTTCAACCACGGACACTTGGGGCCTTTATGGATTCCCATTCGCGATGGCGGAGATGGATTTATTTTCGCGACGAACGCGCTTCACTTTCGAGCTATTTTAACCGGCAGGAACGCCGGGATCCTTTCGCCGAAACGTTGCGAACATCGCGGGCACAATGCTCGGTTTTTGCACAGGGTGTCTTTAAACAATTGATACATTGCATTTACAAAGAATCACGCCAATGGTGTACACAATTCTGTATTTATTCGCTGCTTCTCACGATCGATGCAGAACATCTTTATTTTATTTTTATGATTACCTCTTTATCAGAAATCTGACTCGATGTTAGGGGTAAAAGGTCTCGGCGTTCATTCATCAACTTTTCACTAAGCTTTCGCTTGTTTGACCATGCCATTTGTTTTCTCGAGAAGTATTTCGAGACAAGCCACTATTATAAGAGAAAATTAGGGGAGGCAGCGAGGTGGAAGAACTCGAAAAAGGTCTAAAGATAGTGTAGGATCCTAACTAGGCTCGCGATCCTGTTCGTCGGAAGCGTACGAAAATTGAGCAGGATCTCGCGAGACCGTGAGAATTCGAGTGAAAGAATAGAATAGAATAGTTCGGGGAACAATAGAAGGACGTTGCAGCAGGGTCGTAGCCTCTGCGAAAGATTATTCCCTAAATAGACGGAGTCTCGAGTTTGTTTTCTTCTTAGTTTTCGGATGGGCGATCCTCCGTTTTCGAATGACAGAGCAACGCCGTTGATCTGCTTCTTATCAAACGATGGGCACGGTGGGGACGAAGCGTAAGCGAACGTTGACGATTGGCTGAAGCTCACCGGTGTGCAGACTGATTTTGCGTTGAACGCTCATTGGTTAATCGCCGGCTTTCGGAAGTTTGAGGATGCGAGACACGTTGGTGACGTCACCTGAGAGAGCCGGACCAGCCCTAACCTTGGACAATGCACGAAACGAGCAATAATCTCTTACGTGCCGTTTCCTTTATTCCCAGAGACTTCGTGCTCCGAAAGAAGTAAATATCCTGCGTCGGCGGACGAAACGGAAAACGAATATTATTTTTGCCTCGATCCACTACGTGTTTCCGTTCAGTTTTCCCCGTTACGTTTATCTCGGTTTATCTTCGGTCCTCGGGCAAAATACTCTCCTTGAAGTCGATGAAAATAGGGTAGTTTTAATTTTCAAAAATTTCAATATACAGAAATCCCAAAGGAGATTTTCGGGAAACCCGAAAGTTTCAGGATCCCGTCCCGATCCTCTAATCTCTAGTAATTATGCGTAAATAATAATGTTTTTTTAATTCTTCAATACTGTATGAAGCAGATCGCATGAAATTTGATGGAACCCCTTGAAGATTCTTTTTCTTCCAGGAGGAGAATGGAACAAGTGTCCACATACTTTTGAGCGGCGGTGTGCCTTGAACATTGAAATGACGCTATAGTAATTTTGGCCGAAAAAAAAAACGGATGTCCAGCTCACCACGTGAGTCGCGTCGTTGCCATACATACCGGCTATCGTTTTTTATTGGATAAACTCGCGGTAAAAGCGGGCGAGCATAGTCGTTACCGAAGCTATCTGGCCTTGACCGCGACCCAGGGTCTTCATCCTCGAGGAATCGATTCCGTTCTCTGAACTTCTAATTTTGTAACCTCCCACGCGTGCCCGTGCAATATTTCAACTTCGCGATCATCGTGATAATTCAGCGTCGCGACGACCGGGGACCGCACAATCGACTTGTTGCCAATGCGTGTGCGTGTGCGTCTCGCGTAACCAGCTTCTCTCCTCCACCCGTTTTCTTTTTTATTGAGAATCAGTCCGCGGAGGAAGTAAACACACGTTGTAACGCGCAAGAAAATACGATGTCGGTGTTCGGTTCTCGATGCCGGTCTTTGATTTCGCGTTCCCGCTCGCCCGTTATCAGGATTCGATTGCGTAACACGAGCCAGAATCAGCGAAAGTATCTGCCGGCTTGAAATCTAGACGTACGACGATTCAAAAGTTCATCCTTCGGCCGACCCTTCGCTCTTCAATTTTATTAGCACGTTCAATGATCACGCAATTCCCTATCTAACTTTAGAACGCAATTTTTATTGCAATTGATTCGATCGAACCGATCGCTATTAGAATTTGTCGAATCCGACGGGATTAAAAAATGTAATCGCAATGATAAATTGAAGACCTTGGTGTAAAACCCGAGAAATTCTATCTTTCGGTAAAATTGTACTCGTCGCGGTTCCGCATATTTGTATACAGTACGAAAGTATTTGAACGCGCTTTAAAACAGTATAACTTTTTTTATGATTGTACTAGACGACCTGATGTTTTGTAAGTAGTAATTACAATTATTATAAGTTATTATACTAGACTTATATAGAGTTATTATATAGACTCTAATTGTTTTGGAGTAAGAATTGAACAATTTTGAGGAACTCACCTGGTTATATTATAACTTGTTATAAGTAATTATAAGACTCCAATTGTTTTGGAGTAAGAATTGATCAATTTTGAGGAACTCGCCTGGTTATATTATAACTTATTATAAATAATTATAAGACTCCAATTGTTTTGGAGTAAGAATTGAACAATTTTTAGGGACTCACCCGGTGTTCGCACCGTTGTTTTCAATTTTTATTTTTATGTTTGAGCGGTTCGGTGAACCGAGTCAGAATGGACCCGGGCATCGGGGAGGGTTAAAAGCGCGGGACAGTCGAATGTTCACGCGATTTCGATCGCACACGCCGCTTCTGCCGCGCGTGTGGACATATACGACATCGGTTACAACGCGACAGGACGAGCATTCCCCAGTTTACTTGAACACGGGACCGATCAATGTCGGCTTTTTCATCGTGGGCATACCAAGAAAGAGGGAGAGGGAAACGAGTTCAATTTCCAACAAAGACTCGCGATCGCGAGGGGAGCCACCGGTTGAAACCAGGCGAGACGATGCGTGGCGATCCGACTCGTCCGTTTCTTTTACTTTGACTCACCACTACCGGCCAGCCTTTTTTTCTTGCTTACATAATCGACCTGTTTTAAAAAGAGGTTGGACGAGTCTCGCCGGCGCGCACCTTGAGATTTTCGATGTCGCACGATACACGGGAATCGCGAGCTTCCGCCGCGGCAGAATTGCATTTCCGTTCGATTTTTTTCTTCAACCAAATTCCGATGGCGTTTTATTTCATGGGCCAACTACCGATTCTGAAATCATAAAAATTCGACGAAATCGATGCAATTTGTTTGGTGACGCTAAAAATAAATAGTCGAGATTATGTTGATCGTTTCAACTCATTTCATTAACCCCTTGCCGTACCATTTTCTTTACAGTTACAGTGACTAAAACGTCTTCATCCTCAATAGTGTCGCAGAAGGGAATTGAAAATCCAATTTTATTTCATCTATAAAGACACACATATCACTCATGTTTGTTAGACTTTGTTCAAATCTTCACGAGTCTGACTCGTTAAAATAAGGCAAGGGGTTAACTAAAAAGTGAGTCGGTGCAGATGTTCGTGCCTGATTCCTTTATGCAATTTAATACGAAAAGTTCTCTTTTTTTTAGCACGTTTCGCCGCATGTTTTATTCGTTTCCATCATGCATACATATACTATATTAGTGAGTGAAGTCGAGAGAAATGTGTGGAGAACTTTTCAGGAGAAGTACTGTTCCACGAGCACTGCAAACTTCAACAGTGTAAAATAGTGTAAAATACACATTAATAATCACAATTAGAACCACGTTCGTTCTACAATTCCTCTTGTGGTAGGGTTACCTACTCGATACTTGGTTCGTTTGTTCAAAAAGATCAATTCGCAAGCAATGGTTTGCATGTTGCAAACACACGCGCTCGGCTGGCGCGGTCGCAGAGGGTGCGCTACCGATGGTGGTACTTCCTGTTGTGCAGGTGAAATAATAAGCGCGATCGTCTCGATTGGGTAATTAAGCGCCGTTATCGCGATGGAACTAAAATTACGGGCGGGATCGATATTTGGGTCACGGCCTCCTCTAAAAACGGACAGCCTCCGCCGATCGGTGGGCACACACGCTCTTTTTTTCGGGCGTACACGCGCAGCCGAGCGCGAAACCATTCGCGAAAACTCGATTTGAAAGAGCGCGGCGGCCTTGATTTCGAAGACGAATCACGCACAGAGGTCGCTCGCGCGCCACTGAATAATACAGTCGACGGTTCCGCGCAACTTTCAAGGCACCGGGATCAAGTTCAATATGCTCCCACAAATCCTAGGCAATTCGAACCCTTTCCTTGTTGAAACAAAGTTCAGCATCGATCGACTAAACGTTTCGTTACGGGGCAAAAATAACCCCCGAAATCGGAGTTGGGAAACCAATTTTATAAAACGTCTTGGAGAAGGAGCTAAAAGAAAATCAAAACGTAGCTCAGTTTTCTAGTTACAGTCTTTTGCTAATCAACAATTTTTTAATTCAACATTTGAAAACACTTTAAACCTTGTTAAAACAAAGTCCAGCATCGATCGACTAAACGTTTCGTTACGGCGCAAAAATAACCCCCGAAATCGGAGTTGGGAAAACAATTTTATAAAACGTCTTGGAGAAGGAGCTAAAAGACAATCAAAAACTAGCTCGGCTTTCTAGTTCCAGTCTCTTGTTAATTAACAATTTTTTAATTCAACATTTGAAAACACTTTAAACCTTGTTAAAACAAAGTTCAGCATCGATCGACTAAACGTTTCGTTACGGGGCAAAAATAACCCCCGAAATCGGAGTTGGGAAACCAATTTTATAAAACGTCTCGGAGAAGGAGCTAAAAGAAAATCAAAACCTAGCTCGGCTTTCTATTTCCAGTCTCTTGTTAATTAACAATTTTTTAATTCAACATTTGAAAACACTTTAAACCTTGTTAAAACAAAGTTCAGCGTCGATCGCCTAACGTTTCGTTATGGGACAAAACTAACTCCCGAAATCGGAGTTGGGAAGCCAATTTTATAAAACGTCTCGGAGAAGGAGCTAAAAGAAAATCAAAACGTAGCTGAGCTTTCTAGTTCCAGTCTTTTGCTAATTATCAAATTTTTAATTCAACATTTGAAAACACTTTAAACCTTGTTAAAACAAAGTTCAGCATCGATCGACTAAACGTTTCGTTACGGGGCAAAAATAACCCCCGAAATCGGCGTAGCTTAGCTTTCTAGTTCCAGTCTCTTGCTAATTATCAATTTTTTAATTCAACATTTGAAAACACTTTAAACCTTGTCAAAACAAAGTTCAGCATCGATCGACTAAACGTTTCGTTACGGGGCAAAAATAACCCCCGAAATCGGAGTTGGGAAACCAATTTTATAAAACGTCTTGGAGAAGGAGCTAAAAGAAAATCAAAACGTAGCTCAGTTTTCTAGTTACAGTCTTTTGCTAATCAACAATTTTTTAATTCAACATTTGAAAACACTTTAAACCTTGTTAAAACAAAGTTCAGCGTCGATCGCCTAACGTTTCGTTATGGGACAAAACTAACTCCCGAAATCGGAGTTGGGAAGCCAATTTTATAAAACGTCTCGGAGAAGGAGCTAAAAGAAAATCAAAACGTAGCTGAGCTTTCTAGTTCCAGTCTTTTGCTAATTATCAAATTTTTAATTCAACATTTGAAAACACTTTAAACCTTGTTAAAACAAAGTTCAGCATCGATCGACTAAACGTTTCGTTACGGGGCAAAAATAACCCCCGAAATCGGCGTAGCTTAGCTTTCTAGTTCCAGTCTCTTGCTAATTATCAATTTTTTAATTCAACATTTGAAAACACTTTAAACCTTGTCAAAACAAAGTTCAGCATCGATCGACTAAACGTTTCGTTACGGGGCAAAAATAACCCCCGAAATCGGAGTTGGGAAACCAATTTTATAAAACGTCTCGGAGAAGGAGCTAAAAGAAAATCAAAACGTAGCTCAGTTTTCTAGTTACAGTCTTTTGCTAATCAACAATTTTTTAATTCAACATTTGAAAACACTCTAAACCTTGTTAAAACAAAGTTCAACATCGATCGACTAAACGTTTCGTTACGGGGCAAAAATAATCCCCGAAATCGGAATAGCTTAGCTTTCTAGTTCCAGGCTCTTGTTAATTAACAATTTTTTAATTCAATATTTGAAAACACTTTAAACCTTGTTAAAACTAAGTTCAGCATCGATCGACTAAACGTTTCGTTACGGGGTAAAAATAACCCCCGAAATCGGAGTTGGGAAACCAATTTTATAAAACGTCTCGGAGAAGGAGCTAAAAGAAAATCAAAACGTAGCTCGGCTTTCTAGTTCCAGTCTTTTGCTAATCAACAATTTTTTAATTCAACATTTGAAACACTTTAAAATTTGAAACGAATTCGAAAGCATTGTAAAAAGGCAGGAGGATAGACGCGAGGGATGATTCCTCGAGACATTGCTAAGGTCTCGAGTAGTTGCCTTTTCCCTTCAGCAAGCCTCCTTATTCGATCTTCCAATAAAATGATTAATATCGAATTCACAAGGTTAAGAATACGGACTACCCCGACGGGTTTCGCCCTTATCGAAGGGCTAACCAACTTCGTCAAAGAGAAGAGACCCACGGGGGAGAGCGAGCATCGCCGAGGTGTGAGAAAGCAGTAAAAAGATAAATTAAGAGGAGCATGTAACGAAGCGAATGGAGAGATAGAAGAAACCGGGCGAATTCTTAGGCTTCACGGTCGCGGTTGGTCCCCCAGGATTCACGCTACAGTTCCTCGTGCGGGGACTGTCAAAAGCTGTGCAAGGAGCTAGCGGAGCACCGCCACGATACGGAGTAACCGAACACGAGGAAGCTGAAACGAAAGAAGACGCGAGAACAGACAGAACGAGAGACGGAGTGAAAGAGAAAAATAAAAATTTGAGGTAGAGAGATAGAGATAGATTGAGAGAGAGAGAGAGAGTGAGAGAGCTTGTGTGTCTGCTGTGGCCAGAGGGGAGGGTGTACGTTGCGCGCGACAGCGACAGCGATGGCTAGCGAGAGACGGAGCAAGATGACGATGGGGTAGGGTAAGGGGACAGGGGCTCAAGGTCGCGGCAGTCGGCTGTTTCCGTCAGAGTTCGGGGGCTAAAACTGTGTTGGCTCGCGGTTCTGCGGCCTTCGCGAGCACACGACTGCTTCTCTCTCCCTCTCTTTCTATCCCCATTCTTGCTTCGCTGTGTCTCCGTCGCTCCTGCTTTAGCTAGCAGAAAAGTCAAGTTCAAGGCTAGCCAGATAGCAAGGCGCGCACGATACGTTCCTCTTTCTTTTTCCATTTCACGGCCGTTCCTTCCGTCTGGGTTTCGGTAACCGCTCAATCGAACGCCAGTGGAACGGGTTAGGGACAAGGGAACGGGACGGGACGGGACGGGGAAAAAGGAGAGACAGCGAATCCAGGCGTCCCGGTTACGCAATCCTCCTTTCTTCTTCGCCGTTTCGGACTCTCGTTTTTCTTTTCTCGACGAAACGATGACCGTGTTTGTCCCGGCCTCGGCCATCATTGTCTACCGCACCCGGGAAAATGACCGGCGCCGGTTTTTAATTCTTCTGGCCAGGATTCCTTCGGAAACGTCGTGTCCAACTATGCCCAGACCTCCATTCCAATTTTTATTTATCAATTTTGTTATCGTATATATAGTTGGACATGTAGTCGGTATTTTTGAAAACAAATTGCTTAGAAATAAGTAATGTCTATTAACCCTTGCCGTGTTTTGACGAGACGGGCTCGTGACGAAGGTTTTTGACAACGTCTAACAAATGCGAATGATACGCGTTTAATTTTAGACGAAATAAAATTTGATTCGTTTGTGATCAATATTTAAGCATTCAAATAAGTGTAGCCGTACAAAAGATACACATTTTCTTTTCCCTTCTACGACATTTTTCTGCACAGCGACGTTCTGATCGCTGTAACTGTGAAAGAAAAGGTACGGCAAGGTAACAAATTGTTATACTCTTCAATGAGCACGATTGTCAGCTTGTTCCTCGCTTCCTAAATAACATGCGAATAATAGTAACGTTCAAGGAGGTAACTACTGGCTCTCAATGCCTGTTTATTCAGACAATTACCCTCGTTCATCCAAAAGTATTGACCCCGGAGATACAGCGAAATGTAGATTTCTTGGGTGGGTTAATTTAAGGATTTATACATCCGAGGATTGATCGGAAACTAAAGAGATGAGGTTACAGAAAAGGTGGGTCAACGTGGACCCAGGCGCCGTCATTCGAGGACTAAGGCCATCCTGGTGTTATTCGCGCTGCGTCGTCGATTATGGTCGGGGACCATTGGTATCCACGCATTAGCGGTGGCGCGCGCGTTCCAGTCAGTTTTTAATTTCATTTAACCGAACGTGGGTGCAGTGAGCGCCGTGACTACCTAGTCAAGTTCGAGGTCAACCAGACATGCTTCTCGATATCATTGCCTTTTTTAGTTTTCTCTCGTTTCCTGTCCGCATCGCTCTTCCTCCTTGTCGCCTCGCGGCGTCACTGGCTCCTCATATAGCGTTCGATAGGATGTTTGTGCTCTCATGCTTGGGCTTGCAGTGGTTCAAAGGGAACATGTCAGCTGGAGAAAGTCATTCTCTTGGTGTCACACTGTGCGCCACGACTTCGAACGACATAGTGCATAAAACTAGGTCAACAATGGCTCGGCCACCGCCGATCAGTGTCTATCGCGTCAAACATCAGGAGGTCCCTCACGGCGCGCAGTGGGCCGGATCGAAGAATTTCGGGACATTTGTGCATAACTTTTGAGCCGTTCGAGATATTGAAATCAGGTTCAAACTAAAAAATATTATAAAATAATCTCTTTCGAACAACATATATATGTTAGAATACATTTTTTGCTTAATTCGTTAGGTAATTATTTTATAAATTCTTATGTAGTTGTTGAATCAGTTGCTTTCCTCATTAAAACCGTTGTATAATAATTGGAAATTCAAATCTTATAGTTTTCTTGTGTACAGGGTGGCCCACGTAACTCTTAACAGCTCGGGGAAATTAACATATCATGGAAATATCTGACAAAACAATGTTTCAGACCAAATTTACTTGTTTTTCCCGTAGAATCTAAATATGTAACGTTTTATAGGGATTCCATTTAAAATTATAGAGGTGCCCTCGCCACCTCCCCTTAACGGGGAAGGGGCCACTTCACGTTTATGTAGTTAGAAAGGCCCTTCAGATCCATGCAAGTTAATACCAAGAAAATTGAAATCTATCTACGCTTACAAAGCAATATGCACAGATTAGTTTTCAATTTCGAAAAACCGACTTTTTGGTCGAATGTCCCTAAACCCTTCGATGCGGCCCACTGCGCGGCGCTGCATACGGTGCCAACAAGCTTGGCTCGCGTGGGAGGACAACTATCGTCTATCGGGAAGCCAAGAAACAATATCATACTGCAATCAACCTTGCGCACGTTACTGCGACAAGATTCGCAGTCCCGTCGCAAGGATGGAAAAATCTGCGAAAAGCGACATTTTTACGATCGCTACATACCGTATCGAGGAGACACGTTTAACGTGACGAGGCCAGACGAAACGTGACGAGGAGAGGGTCGGGAGGAGAAGCGGGGTCTGTGAGAGGAGAGGAGACGCGACGAGACGAAACGCGAAGTCTAATAAAATCGATAACGCGTGGTTCGTCTCCTCCAGCGAGGAGGCTTTCGCCGTTATTCCCCTCGGCGAGTGGTCGCGCCGCGATTCACCGGGAATTAAAATTATACGCGCGCGCGCGCGTACGCGTCCGAGAGATATCGTTTCGCAAACGTCGGTACCGGCCGCGATAACAGTCGGACGCCGGCTGCGAGGCGCGAGATCTTTCGGAGCTTCGCTCGGCTCTACGGAGCTGCTCGCAGCCCCGCGCCGCATAAATCTTTCCTGTCGGTCTCCCTTTCGCATTGCTCGTAAACGATCGCAACTGCATCCCGCAGAAAAGTCAGGTTCAAGGCTAACCAGATACTCCGCGTGCTGCTCTTCTTCCTTCTTCCCCCCTCGGCGGCGTCGTCATCTCCTCCTTCGTTCCTCTGCTCGTTCTCCTACTCATTCTCCTCGTCCTCCTTCTCCCCGTACATTTAATATACGACACCGCGAGTCGAGAAGAGGGAGAGACACGCTTACGCAATCCTTTCACCGTTACTTTGTTCGCCCTACCTACCGTTCGCTTCAGAGAAACCCCTGATTTCAGCCTCGCAGTTTTTGGAAATTATTTCAGCGAAAGTAACAGGGCGGTGCGCGGTGTACAAGGCGTGGCCCTCGCTGTTATATTCCTAAAATCTGATTCATCGCTTGAATTAATTAGAATTTATGCTTGACATGCAGCAAACAAACTCCATTTGCATCATCAGGAAGGTGCATCATCGAACAAGGACTATTTCAAACAATAAAAAGACATTTCGTTACATTTCAGTACACACTGACGATGCAGATTGGTTAATCGTTTCAATATATTGGACCGCGTTGATGCCCTTGAACTCTGTTAACGTGTATTCTACTTGAAATTGTACGTTCCTAATTTGGAGACGAATGCATAAAATCCGCGCTCGTTATACACAGTTAAGTGGTTAAATAGCAAACACCGGGCTCGACCGTTTGACGAGCGCCGGGACCGTCCCGGACGGTTTCACTTTTACGGTGGTATAGTAATAGCGCGACGCTGCTCGCCGAGTTCCAGCCTGTCCCGCTCGATTTCGCGAACGCGAGAAAAAAGGCCAGCCGGTCATAGAAAGTAAAAGGTATTTTCGCAATTGTTCGGAGTCCGGCCGCTGCCCCATGTTCCGAGAACATCGACAGCATACCGCGCGGCGCGCGACCGGTGTTTTCTGAAGTCAATTCTAAAAATGCTTTGCGGCGTTGGTCTCGCGCTTAAAAATAGCGTTGAAGGAAAAAAAACTGCAGCCGACGACTGCAAGGCGGACCTGTGTCCTCGGTTTTCGGGGACGACGCGAATTCGGCTAGACTCTCGACGTGTTTCCTGTCTAAACACACCGCGTTCTATTCCCCCCCCCCCCCCTCGATTCTCGATTTAACGGAATTTTGCTTTCATTCAGGTCTGCATGATGTCCGGCGCGGGAACAGAAGTCATGGTCGGCAACAACCGCACCATGGCGAACATCAAGCAAGAAATCGAGAATCCCACGACGCCCACCCAAAACTACCAGGTCTGCTCGCCGACCACCACTCTGCAACACCAAGATGTATGTATTTCTGTAGTCCTCGCTGTCCCGCGATAATTCGCGTTATTTTGATTATTTTTATTCGAGAAGAATCTCGTGTGAACTTCAAGTACCAATAAATATGCATGCGAAATCCTAATGTGGGAAGTTTAATCTGTGCTTAAGCTAGTGGATTACAATGATCTTCTGATAGATTACTGATTGAAATGTTTGTTTCAGGCGATCTGTAGCAAGATCGAGATATCAACGGATTACGGGGGTGGCGGAGGCAGTCCTGGAAGTCCGGAAATGCATCATTGTTCGTCGACGACGCAGCCCTTGGGAACACCTGAGGTACGATCCTCGATTCGACGTGCTCGAGTTGTTTCGTAGTTCGTCGAACTGAGAACTAAATCTATGTCGTTTTAGGAAGGCGTCAAAGAGGAGGATATGATACCCAGAAGGCTTTGCTTGGTATGCGGGGACGTGGCCAGCGGGTTTCATTATGGGGTTGCATCTTGTGAAGCGTGCAAAGCCTTTTTTAAAAGAACTATACAAGGTAAGATGAGTTTCTTCCCACTTATAAATATTCTCTTTTGAACCGCCTTCCAGGTAGCACCATTCGATGGATAATAATTGCTCGGAGCCTCTACCCTTAACTCTACTGTGTTGTCTTCAACGTTGTTCCCGTCTCGAGAAGATCGAATAAGTTCGATCATTGAATTATCATTTATTCGTCGGACGAAAAGTATAAAATATATTCGCTTACTTCTTTAAATCAAACTGGAACGAAAGGCTTATCCTTTTCTCAATTTTTGCGGTTATTTTGTCACAACCAGCTCTATGGAATTGTCAACAAAGAGCTGTAGAATCAAAAGAAATTAACTATACATTGATTACACGTTAAATCATCAGACTGCGGATTTTTATGCAAAATCAAAACTGCCTGCATTGTATAAATCTGTCTACTCGCTTTGCATTTAGTCTACTTTCTTTTTATAAGTGCATATAAGCACAATTGTTATAAATGCGCAAAATCCGCAGTCTATTTATTACCGAGATACAGTGTATACAGTGTTCGAAAGAAAATTGTCGTTAAGCCTGCGAGGTTGTTGATAAAGTAATATATTGTTTAATTAAATTGAAAAAGATTGGAACGCGCTTATTCGAAGCTGCTTAACTCGTGTCATGGAGGTTGGTGCTACCTGGGCAAGGACCATGTATATTACGATAAAATAGCGAGTAATTTTACAGGTAATATCGAGTATACGTGTCCAGCGAACGGCGAGTGTGAGATAAACAAACGCCGGAGGAAAGCATGCCAAGCGTGCAGGTTTCAGAAGTGCCTTCGACAGGGCATGCTGAAGGAAGGAGTCCGGCTGGACAGAGTTCGGGGTGGCAGGCAAAAGTACAGAAGATCTACCGATCCCTACACCCCGATCAAGACGGCTCCGTTGGAAGGTGATTCTCTTTGAATCCTATTCTCTGAACCACCTTGTTTTTTAACCCTCGCAATACTGACAATCCTGCAGAAGACAAGTGTTGATGATCCTTCGCTTCTGCCGAGACCAGTTTGAATCGAGTTTCAAGAATGGATATCATTTATTTCTGCATTGCTGATAACTAGACTGCGGATCTTTATGCAAATTAAAAAATTGTCGAAATCAATTGTAAGAATCATGAGACAAATAAAATGATCATTCTTCCTTTAATAATTTCAACAAGATGAAAATAATACATAGCCATTCTTAACCCTTTACACTTGACGTTATTTTAACTATAAAACCCAGACATCTTACTCGACCTAAAACATTTTCATTGTACATACATGATTTTTATCGTTTTGTGCATATGAAACTGTATGCGTTTGTCCATGCCGCGCAGAGATTTCTAAGCAATTTATTAACTATAAATCAATTCAGTAACATAACAATTTGTGTTGAATTATGGTATGGTAATTTTTAATAACGCTTCAGAGTTGCTTTTCGAGTGTAAAGGGGTGTAAATTAATCCTTTTACTGTTCTAAATTGCATCTACTCATTTTTGTAATAAGTACATAAAATCCGCAGTCTACCGATAACACCGTATCCAACACCAAAGTAATGTTGCGTTTCATGAGTATAAACATGAGTATAAACATGAGTATAAACATGAGTTGAACATCGATAACATCAAGGGTTGAGCTGGACCCGACACCGTGTATGGCGAGGGTTAATATCGGTAGATTCATATAGAACAACATCGTGAACTACAACAAGACGCACCTGATTAAATCTGGTTATTTTGTTGTTTCTAGCAAACATAGGGACAGGAGCTTCTAACGAAATAATAAGTAAGCTATCTCGGCTCCTCTCAATTTGCTTTATTGGATGGTGAACAAACAAAAACCGCGGTTGTTATTATTCGCGGCACGATAATTCTGTCCGGGTTAAATCCGCGTCTCGTATTTCCGTGTAAACGTGCCGAGACCGAAACGATAAACGGTTTTATATCTATTGCCAGATAATAAAATGCTGGAAGCACTGGCTGCTTGCGAACCTGACATGCTGCAAGTCTCTAATCTCTCCCATACCCTCGACACCGATCAGAGGATCCTTGGACAACTGTCGGATCTGTACGATCGAGAATTGGTTGGGATTATTGGTAAGGCTCTTGTTTGTGGCAATCAATATGCAGAAAATTTTTATTTTCGCATAAAGATCTGCGAGTCTAATAATTAAGATTTAAATGATTCTTGGATAATTCACATGGTCCTGTTGATCGTAGGTTGGGCGAAACAGATCCCAGGATTTGGTACGTTGGCTCTGAACGATCAAATGCGACTGTTGCAAAGCACGTGGGCCGAGATCTTGACCTTTAGTCTCGCTTGGAGGAGTATGCCGAACAACGGTAGATTAAGGTTCGCTCAGGATTTCACTCTCGACGAGCGACTCGCGCGCGAGTCCCACTGCACCGAGCTTTACACGCACGTAAGTTGATTTGTTAATATGTTTTATGCTAGAAATATATTATAAACGGCAGGTGTAAGACAAAACCTACCAAACGGACTCGTACGTTCGTGAGGATATTAATGTTTCTTTGTCGGCGTAGTGCATCCAGATCGTGGAGAGGCTGCAACGGTTGGGTCTGACCAGGGAAGAGTATTACATGTTGAAAGCGTTGATACTGGCGAACAGCGACGCAAGGTCCGACGAACCTCAGGCGCTCTACCGATTCCGTGATGCAATATTGAACTCGCTGTCGGATTGCGTTGCAGCGGTGCGACCTGGACAGGCACTCCGTGCAACTCAAAACATGTTCCTAGTGTTGCCGAGTCTCAGACAGGTGGACGGTGTCGTCCGGAGATTCTGGGCGAGCGTCTATCGAACGGGGAAGATACAGATGAACAAGCTGTTCGTGGAGATGCTGGAGGCCGCTTACTATCGATGAAGCAAGGCGCGTCGACAACAAACATTGCTTCTCAAAACCACAACAAATTTCAAAACTGGAAAAGGGACTCTATACAAGAACTCGGTGTATACCGTTCGACGCGGACGGTCAGCGTTCCACTTACTCTGGCAACGAGTATGGTTTAGACCGTGACTTCAACACAGTCGTCGAAACTCGAGAACGGGAGAGTGAGAAAGAGAGAGAGAGAGAGAGAGAGAGAGAGAGAGAGAGAGAGAGAGAGAGAGAGAGAGAGAGAGAGAGAGAGAGAGAGAGAGAGAGAGAAAGAGAGAGAGAAAGGAAAAGCAAATCGCGTTTTAGGGATGTTGGCAGGCACACGGTCTTTCGTTGAAGTAACCAAACTTTCCTTTTCGAGTACCCCTTTTACAGGTACGGAGAAAACTAAAACTTGATGTTATTTCAGGATAGGAAACGGTACCTAGTCTCGTGCTAGGTACGCGCCGTCTTGTGTCAAGCGAGATGCCTTTTTCCCCTGGGGCTCTCGCTTTAGGATAGTTCTATAAACGAAAGTCTGTCCGATCCGGGCGGAGCAACCTACCAAATAAACAGAGCAAACAGAACGGTATAGAAACGAAAGAACGTACGTTTTCGTTTTCGCGCGAGAGGACACACCGACGCGCCGGTGTGGTCGTAAAAATCAAAGCTAGAAAAAAGGGAAGTGTAATTATACGGAATTGGTGGACGCTTAAACCATTTCGAGACAACCAGGAAATACTTTTTCGATGCCAGCATTCCGAGTATTTTCTGCTCGTAACTGCCGTTCGACCTTAATTTTCGAAATGTAAATGATCACATTCTTTGGGGACTTTAAAATCACCTGAATGTCAAATTTTAAAATGAATTCAACGGGTTGGAAAAACATGCTCGGAATGTCGACATTGACGTTGACAATCACCCACAAATATTATCATTATCTTCATATTTATATCCTGGTATGAAAAAATCACGGTGGAAATTATGTTGCAAGGTTGTCACGTATTCACAATTTTCTTTTATCAAGCTTCTGCACTACGAGTTTATCATCCACAACGATCACGGTTTCTTTGTCGTTTATAATTTCCCAAACGAGAATTTCTATTGTTTGTATTCTTGTGGTTTTGTTAATGACGTAGTATCGATGAAACGATTGTCGGATTGTTCCAGCTTATGACATTTCATGGTGATTGAAATCGGTAAGATGCCGTCCCCTGTTCCACCTAATTACCTAGGAAAAGAAAGAGAGTGCGTGTGTGAGAGAGAAAGAAAGAAAGAGAGTGAGAGTGAGTGAGTGAGGAAGAAAAGAAGAGGAAGTAATCGACTGTGGGTATTTGACGTTACATACATATAGTTAGCATCGTGTTACCAAATGACTACCAGAGTTCAATCAAAAAAAAAGATTTGACGCGCTGGCTGCAGTTGTTTTAGCCACGTCTTCTCTCCGGCGGAGGGGGGTCTGTCAATTTTCGGGGAGAACTGAGGGGAAAAAACAGAGAGGACAGTGACTCTTATATTTTTCATAAATTCGTCGACGAGAGAAGAGTACGTCGTTTTGTACAGTAGAGTAAACAAACAAAAAGCGGCACGTTTTAATACCATCGAACCCGTATCGACCGATGCGAAATGTAGAAAAGAAAAACCTATTGATGTGCGTGTAATACCGTTGCATTGAGCATCCATAGTTCTAGTTCAGCGAGGGAGAAAGAGAGGGAAAAAGAGAGAGAGAGAGAGAGAGAGAGAGAGAGAGAGAGAGAGAGAGAGAGTGCGAGAGAGCGAGATGAAGAATTTAGTATGCGCCGTTGTACAAATCGAACCAAGTTGACGCGAAAATAAGAACTAAGCTGGCCAGTGAACAATGTAAAAAGATTTAAAAAATTAAGCAAAAGAATGGCTGGATCGTTCTCTATGTCGGGCCATGCTGGTACTTTGTTTTATTTGTTCCATGCTCGAAGGAATGATACCGTGGGTGGGCGTGAAAGACAAATTGTTTCGGGAAACGAAATCCCTGGCCTGGTCGCCAGGTTCTCTTGGCAAAGAGAGAAAGATAGATAGAGTGGATGGGAGAGAAAGTGAACGAAAGAAAGAGAGAGAGAGTCATGAAGAAATTTAATTGATTGTTGAAATGATCGCGGACAAAAATGAGAGATGTTATTCGCGCGTGCCACACAGAGAGCGTAGGAGAATATATATTATATTATATATTATTATATTGTATGTATTCAGGGATCTTTATTGTCTAGTTACTACTGTTACCGGGACAAACCGCGGCGCACGCGGCTCCCGCGCATAATATGTCGCTTTCCTCGAAGCGTGCGAAAAATTGAAAATCGGTTGGACGTCGTCTCCGGAGCTGCTACTCACACGCAAAAGTTCATTTGTTTACGAGGGACACGCTTTTTCGGAGCAAAATTCTTCAGCGAGGTTTTTCTTTTTCGGTTCCCACCGACTCTTCGGCCCGGCATTTCGTTGTTTCGCGGACGGGTTCAAACATAAAGAGAAATTCCACTGACCAACTTTTGTTTTGCGTTGCGGTAAACAACGGACGGATCTTGTTGGTTTTTTGAAAATTAAATTTAAAAATTCTGAAAGTTGGATGCACTAATATTTTTCGAAATTGAATCTCTAAGGAACCGAAGAGACGAAGGAGAATGCCATTTATCGCTGCATGGGTTACCGAAACGCAAAAGAATAGTTGAAGTTGGTTGGACAGGCCTGTTGATAACGTTGCGGATAAATGACGAGATGATATTTTTATTGTAATTAAACGTTGAAATTCTGCCAACGAGCCGTGGAGTCGGTCGAAACCCGGAAGTTTCTGCGGATAGTCGTGTAAAATGTTTTAGAGTGCAATAATATTAGGAGACACGCGACTGGGATGCATTGATTCCGTCGACCGATCGGTCGCCACGTCCTTTTCAGTTTTCCCTTCGTTTATGTGTCCGCCTCTTCGGCCCCCTCGAACGTTCGAAGCTTTGTTTAACCTTCTTCGTTTAGCTGAAAATAATTTCTCTTGGTCAAATCTATCGACTTTGTATTTTTATTAACCCCTTGGTCGAAAATCAGATGAATATTTCAACACAGAATCCATTAACACGTTTAGTGCCACGCCTTTTTGTATGCGTTTCGCACGAGTTTTGTTAATTGTATTCTTAGAAATGATCAGTGTTATTAATAGCGTTTAGTTACTCGATAATGAATTTCTCATCTTACACTATAATGTAGTTGATTTCTGCATTAATAGATCGATGTTCAGTGGCATTAATTTTATGGCAATCATTTTTGACTAATCCTACAACGTCGGTCATCTATGGCCGTCGTGGCGTTCAACGTGTTAAAGGCGAATGTTTTTTTCTCCTTTTATGTTGAAATAAAATCGACATACGATATATGTTATTTTCTTTTTTCTTCTACGAAGTTACCAAGGAAAAAGAAGAATCATAGCTGTGAACAAAATCACACGGCAAGGGGTTAAGGAAATTTAGATTTTGGAAATGGTGGCGTAGGAATAGGTGCAATAACATCTACGTAAATTAGAGAAACAATTTAAAGAATATATTGATCAAATTGATGAGTGGACTGCGGATTTTATGCATTTATTATAGAACTATGTTGGCGAAATCAATACACTATTGTCAATATACTATTTTGAGTTTATTAAAACTGTTCAAGAAAGAATAAACTTTCTATTTGGTTCTTATTTCTTATAGTCGATGTAGACTATTTTTATTTAGCATAAAGATCCGCAGTTTATTGATAAGCATTGGCGACGGTACAGTAGTTAGAAAAGTCTGTTTACCAAGGGTTAACACTAGGTTTACGGGACCCGTCGAAATAACGGGTCCTTAAACAAATTCATTTCTTTGGGTATATGTGATTAACACTAAACCTACCGAGCCTTAAAAGTAACCGGTACATGTTCCCTTATAAAAATGACAAGATTGATTTTGTTTACTCTTTGTGCGGCTCCTATTGTAATACGCGCACTACTAAAGATATCTATACAATCGTTATTTATGAAATCAGTTTTATTATTTTTCTAATTGTAATATAAAAAACCTGTAACCGGTAATTTTGCCCGGCGTTGGTAGGTTTAGTGTTAAAGAAAATGACTAAAAATTTGTAGAGATACATTCTTGTCGTTTTTACGAAATAATGTAGAGTTACCTCTTGTAATGCACTGTAAACCTAGTGTTACATAAGCTTTCAAATGCACCTTGTTTCTTCTCGTTGCTTTCGCATAGTCGACGCGATTTTTCACGGAATTTTTTCGAGATTTTTCCACATCTTTCTGGAGATCTTTTCGCGACGAGATCGGATCGACAGAGATGCAGACGGTCGCGGCACGATGTTACCTATTAAACGTTGAACCGTGAGAACGGTTGCGAACGTTGTATTTACGGTTCACGGTGTGTGTTTCCCGTGTGTGACGCGCGATCATTGCGGACAAGGAAGAGCCAGAAAGAGACATATTTTTACGGATCCTAAGGTGATTAGGTTGTATTGTTCACGACTTTAACGAGCATTTTCTTTGTGTACGTTTTATCGATTCGCCGTCAGAGGTAGAATCATAGTCTCAGGGTTTCAGACAAACAAACAAACAAACAAAACAAACAACCAACAAATGATACAAATTTAGACACATATAAATAGATAAGGCGCGCGAGTATATTTGTGGAGCAAAAGATTATAATAGTAATGATGATAATAATAACGATTATGATGCTGATGCTGATGATGATGATGACGAGAACGATGAGTGATGACGATAATGGTGATGAGGATGAGGATGACGTTGGTGGCAACAATAATGATAAAGAATATTAATATTAATATTAATGATGATCATGATGATAATAAAGATAACGATAACACGGAATGTACGAAGCTGACTTATTACCATCAATTTGACGCGCTCGTGATAACAATGGTTAGATAAGTTACAATTATATATATTTTCATAAAAATGTTTGACCTTCCTTTATAATTTATACTTTAAATTATTATATCTATACCGTAGGTGTAGAGGTATTACTGAAAATATGAGGAGCCTCCGCGAGGCGTTACTTTTGCAAATAATTGGGAAAAATCGGTTGGTTAACAGAGGATAGGATCGATTATCCGGCAGCTTTGCTCGCCGGCAGCGATCCGACTCGGATCCATCGCCGGAAGAACGAGAATAATCCGTCGTGGTTCGTTAGGTACTGTGTAACGAGCGGGCGGGCGGGCGGGCGTGGGCGCGACTATCTTCTCTCGTCTTTTTCCCCCGGATTTTTTTGCAAACGACTAATTCGCCGTAGGACGAACGGAAAAGTCTGCATTAATTCGAGCCCCGGGCGAACAAAAGACCGAGAGGACACGGTAGAGTAGCGTTGAAACGATTAAAGCGATAGCGCGGAGGCTCGGTTGTTACGGGAAACAGTGGAGAGAGACCGTTGAATGACTGCGAACCAAAACGTTCCTGCTGCTACCGCTACTGCTACAACCGTTGCTGCTGTTACTATTACCGTGTTCTCTCTTTCTGCGGACGTGGGAGGGGTCCTTGTAAATAGACGACGACCACCCTTTGTCCCCTGCAATATGCCCCGTAACAATAAAAATCTCTCGCGTAACTCGAAGGATTTCGCGGACCACCTGTACACTCGCGTTCATGGCACTTGGCCAGCGCTTGCTTGGACGCCATGGCGTGCACAAGACGATGCGATTATGTGGCCAACATCTACAATCCAATGGACGAGGATCCCAACGTTAACACGCCATTTGCAAGCCTGCATGGCACGTGACATATCGGTTCCGCGAAACTGTCGAGTGTTCAAAATATCAGATTGGCGAGAAAGAAATCCATTATTTTTACGTGAACTTCAAGACTTTATTTAACATGCTTCGGATTGTCCGATTTGGGTCAAATATGCACCGTTTTGTTGTATAATTTGTTGCCATTTTAAAGGTAGCTTCATAATGCCTCTCTCATAGAAGTCTTGGTCCCTATTAACGAAAAATTCTAGTAATCGATTTTCACAATCTTCTCTTAATGTTAATTTCTTATCGCTAAGGAAGTTTTGCAATGCAAGAAAAACATGGTAATCGCTTGGTGCCAAGTCCGGACTATATGGTGGATGCATCAAAACTTCTTAATCAAGCTCCCGGAGTTTCTGGCGAGTCACTATAGACGTGTGTGGCTTGGCTTTGACCTGATGGAACATAACACCTCTTCTGTTGGCCAATTCTGGCCGTTTCTGGTCAATCGCTAGCTTCAAACGTTCCAGTTGCTGATAGTAGAGATCCGAATTTAGTGTTTGACCATATGGAAGTTAAAGAAATGGGTCGATTTCATTCCGTTTGGCCAAGGCTTCGCAGATGGAAATTCGATTCATCATGTTTCTGTGTGTTAATTGGTGTGGTACCTAATTATCGAGCTTATTTTTGAATCCAGATTTGTGAAAATGGTTTAAAACTGTTTTATGGTCGATCTTTAGCTCCTTGGCGATGCCACGACTGCTAACATGCCGGTCAACTTCGATTATTTCTGTGATTTTGTCGACATTTTCGACGACGGGCCTACCTGTGCGAGGTGCATCTTTAACATCAAAAATACCTGAACGGAATCGACGAAACCAAAATTGCACGTAATTGGCTGTTACAGTATCGGCACCATAAACACCATTCACAATTACAGCCTCCTGGCTTGCATTTTCGCCCTTGTCAAAGAAAAACTGTCAAATGTACCGAATTTTCTCTTCGTTGACTTCCATTTTTAACACCCTGTAACTCACAACTGAATGTACCAAACAAAAAACAGCAAAAGAATTATTTTAGTGCGAAATGTCACCTTTCCAACGAGTATAAATCTGAAATTGTTTGATCGATACTTTACGTGATATCGATCACTGCAGCCATCTACCGAAAAAATAATGGATTTCTTTTTTCCCAACCTAATATTATGCAACCGTGAAATGTGCTCTTTTTAGTCAACTGCATATTGACATTGCAAAGAGATCGTAAAATTCAGCTAAATGAAAAGACGATTATCATCCGAACTGCGTAAAAATCGCGAACAACAGAGGAACCCGAGTTGTCACATTCTGTTACCTTGCTAAACATCTGCACTGTTTTTGGACAGCATTGTAAAAATGGATTGTTCTCGTGACGTCAAACGTCAGAAACAATTATTAGCACCTGGGCAATCGTTTGCATAGCAGATACGTTCATATCAATATCGAAAGAAGATCTTGCCGATTATTTGGCACAATATGAAAAAAAATAATCAGTTCTCATACACTCGGACACCCTATATATATCATTATAAAAAATTATATTTCTTATCTCATTTTAAACTTACATACATCTCTTTTATTTACAAAACTGAATTATCATGATCATGTCCGTTTTCACTGCACTCGATGCGAATTCCTCGTTGGTCGCTGCAACATTCAAACAATTACAGTTTTACCATTCGCAATGAATCAGAGAGGAATCACCTAAAGCGAGAAACAGTAGATTTTTTACCTGCCGCGGCCCCCATCTTTCTCGGGTTATTTCTCGGGTTATTTCTCGCGGTTATCTTTCTGTGGATCGGGCCGATTGCTCGGAGATCCGGTAGCCGAGGCAACAATTCGTGGGATCACAATGTGACTCGAAAATTCGCTGTCTACCTTCGGCTTCCTCGAAACCGAAGGTTCCCTTATCTCGCCGCGATAGGGGACGAAGTTCTGGATGCTCCGGTGAGTCGAGGAGCCACCGCCATCTTTTCGGTGAACCGGCTGCTGGCCAAGAGAACCGTCGCCAGGGACCTCGTTTCCTCGAATTCTATCAGTATGAACGCGACTTTGCTCGATCGTGGTTTTTACGCCGGTCATCTTTTGGTCACTTGTATTCGGAGTGCCGCGATACTCCGCAGTATTCTCTTGATCTTCGGAATTCACGGGAGTATAAACTAGAGGGGAATCTCCTCTGCCCCTCGCGATCGCAATTTCAGTTCTCGTCGGAACGACGGAGCCCGATTCCTTTATCCCCGCAGCGGCTAGAGGGATGTTCGTAGTTCCATAATCTCGGATCCTGCTCGTTGAAAAATCGCTACCGAACGGAGTAACCGGTGTATCGGACTCTGATACCGGCGGTGTAATTGGCTGAGCGTCTTTCTCGACGATGGCTCCGGCCACGCTCGATTTACCCGCGACAAAACCACCGACCGCAGCCGCAGTCTCAGCCGCAACCGTAGCCACCTCCGCTCCTCGGAAATGATCGGAGCTTCCGTCTTTCGCGAAACCGACCGTCTCCTTTCCTACGGCTCCCATCTTCCCTCCCTGATGCTTGTTAACCGAATCACTCTCCTCCAATGCCACGACTTTCGTATTTTCCAAGCTTTCATCTCCTTCGATAATAGCCCTGGTCGCCGATGAATCCTCTGAGGACATCGCGATCGTTGGGATCATTGTAACAAAGGGTGAGGCTGTTGTGTTGAACGTATTTATTTCTTGGCGCTCTTGAGTCCTGAACCGAGGGTCTACAAGATCATCATCTTTACCCACGGTCAAATTATTCATGTTTTTGTATTTTACGAAGCTTTCGTCTTTCTCGATAATAGCCCTAGTCGTCGATGATTCTTCCGAGGACCTTGTACTCGTCGAGCTCGTTGTTGTATAAAAGGGTGAGTCTGTTGTGTTCAACGTATTCATTTCTAGAGACTCCACAAGATCATCCTCCTTGTCCACTACCGAATTATTAATGCTTTTTAAATTTGTCAAGCTTCTGTCTCTCTCGACGGTTGCACCAGTTGATGATTCCTTCGAGAACCTTGTATTCGTCGAGCTCGTTGTTGTATAAACGGGTGAGGCTGTTGTGTTCAACGTATTCATTTCTAGAGACTCCACAAGATCATCCTCCTTGTCCACTACCGAATTATTAATGCTTTTTAAATTTGTCAAGCTTCTGTCTCTCTCGACGGTTGCACCAGTTGATGATTCCTTCGAGGACCTTGTATTCGTCGAGATCGTTGTTGTATAAAAGGGTGAGGATGTTATGTTAAATGTATACATTTGTTGTTGTGTCTTGATCCGATCCGTCTGCTGCGAGTCTTCGTCGATTTCGTTAATAGGCAGCTTGTAGTTTCTGAATGTTGAATTATTAATGTTTTCGAAATTTTCGAAGCGTTTATCCTCCCCGATGCTGTTCCGACCCGCTAATGACTGCGTTGCAGAGCTTGCGATCGTGTTTACATCGCTTGTTGAGGATGTAACGCTGATTACAGATGAGTCGATAGGACTAATAGAGGAATCCAAGCGTTCTCCGTCTGCTTTCGTTGCGCCGAAAGTTGCAGAGCTGATTACCTTCGGAGTATATCCACCAACTCGATTATTAACCGAGTCGTCGCTCGAATCGTTCTTGTCCGATGCAGAATTGGTAAAATCTTTCATATTTTCCAGTCTTTTCTCTTCATCGGTGCTGTTCTGATTCGCTAATGACTGAATTTTATAGTTTGTACGAAACGTTGAGGACCTAATGGTGATCGAAGATGAGACGTATCGGAAGCTGTTAGTCCGATTTCCGTCACGCGAGAAGCTTCTTCGAGGTCGGGCAGGTTGGTTGAAGTAAAACTTTCGGAGATTTGATTCGTTTCTGTTGAATCGGTAGCTGGGGTACCGAGTTTCTGGGCTTCCTCTTGATCCCCTTCAAACTTATTGACGGTCTCGCTGGTAGAAACGTCCCAACTGTCGAAATAAAGCAAAGAGCCAAGTCTGAACCGTTCAACATACAGAATCAAGAATAACTAATTAGTCGAAGATGAACCACGCTCGGTGTCGAGAAGTCGATTGCTCGGGAGTGGGGAGCTACAAATAGTATCCGAAGTCGCTCATGTTTCTGGAAGTACTTCGAAATATTGACAGTGCAACGGACGCGAGAATTTCATTCCTGAACTAACGAATTCAATCTGATAACTTTGGGATCGTAATTTAATCATAGACAACTATATACAGTACATCTTGTAACGGAGCAGGATGATAAAAACGAAATAGTTCTACTTTGGTAACTTAATGGGGAGCACGGAGGCTGACTTAATATTACAAGATTGAATGTACCTCGTTTTTACGAGAGGTTAGGCACCGAGGGTCGAACGCGAAGGAAAATTTTAACGGTAATTTAACCGTCGATTCGAACACGTCTTGTATATTTTCTGATACGAACCTGCCGGTGGTTGAAAAGATGGCTGGCTCCGTGATATCGGAGGGCTCCACGGTTTGAAAGTAAGCGACCGCTAGAATTCTGAAAAGACGACCCAGTTTCTCTCTTAAAATCGAGCCCTCGGGTTGCGCCCTTTGCAGGAGCAACAGTCTCCGCCAGTCGGAACTCAAAGCACCAAAGGGCAGCTCGGTCACCGGGGATGTGAACTTGCCAATCATCGTATCGATCGCCGGCAGGTTCTCCGGATGAACTTTTGACAAATAGTCTTCGAGCTCGCCGATATCGAACCGAGTGCAATCGACCGTCGACGCTGTCGACGAACATGCTCCTGTGAAGAGAAAATTCACTGTAGTTCGTCTCTCTCCTAATTAAATGCTACGGTTTATCTACTCCTAATCTACGTTGGCTCGCAAAACGCTGAACCGACAGCTATCGTATCGGGCCAACGAAGATTATAATAGTAGTACACTGATCTTCGAGTTTAAAATTTATTTCATTTTATACGTTTTAACACATTACCGACCGGTGACTATTGCATAATTTTGAAAAATCTATGGTACATGGCTAAACACTTTTCGATGGAATCTTGAATAGCGACAGCAATTTTCATTGCGAGCTAACAAACCTAACTCTCGATAACGTAACGCAAAGAAAATTTCTTCAGGCGGGTAAACTGTTAATATAAATATCGTTAATTCTCTTTTCTGTAGAAGATCTTCTAATTCGAAGGGACAGAGGTCACTTACTATGAAAAGTAGACACGATCAAAGCCAGGGAATAGATATGCAAACATAGAAGAACCTCTCGCACCATGATCGCTGCGCTAACTGATCGCTTGACCGACTTGCATATTCTATTTCGTCGGGGTTAGCATATTTTGTGAATGTTCGCGGATTCCTACGACACGTGCCGAATTCTAGCAGATAGTGGCACCTGTGACTACGCGTGGGACAAAGACGAGGTCGTAACGCTAAATCTACCACGGTCAAATTAATTACTAAATTTCTCTTCTACGACACTTTCGGGGATAAAGACGTTTTAATGACTGTGACCGAGAAACGAAAGAAAATGTTATACGGCAAGTTGGTTAAGAAGAACAACGAGAAAGCATTTTAGCGGTACCTAGAGTAGTATTTATCGTTCGATTCGATCGGTTCTCGGCACGTCAACTTAATTTCCCGGAAAACAAATGAACTTTGGAAAACGAGGGGAACGGATTACTGGCGAAAAGGGAAACGGGCCGATAGCGGTTATCGGGAGAACACAGTTCCGAAGCAGAAGCAGAAGCAGAACAGCGAGTTGACTCATCCGGAATCAATCGCTGACTATGCAATGCAACCGGAGGGGGAGCCCGGCCGAGCAGAAGAGACGACGAGGGAAGAAGCGAGAGCAATCGGGAAGGAGGTTGCGAAGGAAAGGAAGCAACCGCGCAGGTGAATGAAACGAGAGTAATGCAACCAATTAGTAAGAATTAGCATCGAGCCGCTGCCGGGCAGAGGGTTGAAGAGACGACGTCGGCAACGGATGAGAGTGGGGGTTGTAGATTGTAGAGAAGGGTAGGAGAAGAGTAGAGGGTTGAGTTGCACTCCCTCATCCCTTCGACTGTGCTGGTGAAATAATTACCAGGCGTCTCTTCGCCCACTTCCTCCGACTTTTCCCTCACTCTCTCTCTCTCTCTCTCTTTCTCTGTGCTCCCTCCTCAGCCGAAGCTGCCGTCTAACTCTTTCCCAGTTAAATGATTTCTCCGTGAAGCTTTCCACCGGGTAGCAGAGTGGTAGCCAGCCACTGCAGGCTCTCGCCGGCTCCTCCTCCCCGTCGCGGCTGCCACACCGCTACCCAAGAAGCATCTCGAGAGAAGCTAAAGTAATCCTGACGAACGATCAGAACCGTTGGAGCGTCCCGCTGTTCCCGCTATTCCCGTATTCCCGACACGAGTAACACTGAACGCGCGCGCGTTCCCGCCTTCCGCCCCGTGAACCGGCTAATTTGTTCCCTCTCGCGAAACAATGCGCGGCTAATCCGGACGCCGAGTAATCGCCGAGAAATGATAAGCGATGGGAGCGAATTTGTTTTCCCGGGGACGACTCGCCGCCCGAGCAGTTTCCACTCGCGATTGATCGACCTTATTTGTCGATTTCCCCCTTCCGTCTCTCTATTCTCTAGCTCTCTTTCTTCCCTCCCGGAACGATGAACCCAAACCTCTTAATAATCGAATTTCAGAACCCGGATAAGAGATAACAGAAGTTGTCCACTGACAGGAATTCGGATGGAATGCGGCAACAAGCCGTCCGATTGGGTTATACCACTCGCGCTTTCGCTTGTAGCCAGAGCCGGATTAAGCCCAGTAGCAGAAGTAGCAAATGCTACGGGCCCCGTCCTCTTCTAAGGGACCCGCGCTTGCAGCAGAAAAAGCCCTGGCTACTATTAACAGATATTTCTGCTAAAAAAAGGTCCTTCGTTGTGTTTTGTTTTATTATCATGCAAAACCTAGGGCCCCCAGGTAACGTTTGCTACGGGCCCGGCG
>CM052197.1:5034682-5045909 GCA_028455805.1 Lasioglossum figueresi
ATGTAAGTTTTAAATGAAACAAGAAATGTAGAATGGCACAACTGAAATGACTTGTTTTCGTTTGTTTTCGCTTGTTTTTAGGTAACGCGATAGCAGCGTGTCTGCAGTTTAATGAACGGGTCGGGCCGCAAGTGGCCAGGAAGGAATCAGATACAACGATGGATGAAGTTATCCCAATTAGCGGAGGGCATGGCTCTGCGTGCACGCGTCATTTACCACCGTTTTATATTTGCAATATGCGCGATAAAGGTGTAACGCCTCGACTCGAGGGTCGTATCTCGCGGCAAGATTAATCGACGAGGCTGTTCCGCGGTCGCGGCCAGGTAAATAAAGGGGCTCGTAATTACTAGCTTAATCCGTATCATCGAACGATAACGGTTGGTCGTAGTAAGACGACGAAGAACGAGAGAGAGGTAGAGAGGAAGGGAGTGGGAGAGCATAAGAGCCCATGAAAAACGCGATGGAGCGTTGCGGGACCCGAAGCCGAAGAAGCCGAAGAAGCGGAATCCTGTGCCGAAGAGAGCGCGAGAGTTTGAAAGTTAAATTTACGAAAGGGGACGTTTCACGGTTGCGCCCTTTAAGGCAATATCCAGGGCAAAGTACGCGCTAGTAGGCCATTACAAAGTTATAATAGTACCGGCAACCCTCTTACGATGTTCGGAGCCCCGGCCCGGCCCGGCCCGGCTCGTGCAGCGTTTTGACTTTAAAATGAAATAGTCGCCGCGACCCGCGCGCCAGTAAACGTATACAACGGAAGTTCCTGCGCTGGAGCCACGCCGAGAGGCTTCCACCGGGGGCCATTACACCGAGTGGAACGTTTTTCCGAAAGCCACGGTCGCCGAGTAATTCCTAATGGGCCGTGTAACGCCGCGGATTCGCCGGAACGAGCCACACCGTCCATCGCACCGCCGACGCCGCCATTCTAATTGGAGATCTTGCCTAACCAAAGAGAGACTCGCCAGGATTCTTCTCCTCCTCCCCATCCTCCTCCTCCTCGTCCTCCTACTGCTCCTTCTAGCCGATTCACAGCATCCGTAGCCCAACTTGTTGCCCGCCCGCATTCCCATCGAGTCCTAAAGTCTGCGAGAGACTTCTCGTCGCGTCGGCGAAAAGAAAAGCTCCCGGTCCTTGCGCTTTTCTACAAAATGAACGAGTCCACGCTGAAAAGCATGTAGACGACAATTGGGTAACCGTGGTCAACGAACAATGATCGTCAGGACTATTATTGTTATCATTAGACTGCGCGTTGCGAGTTTCCTATAACTTACTTTAATTTCTATACACTTAAATAATATAAATCAACTAGGCTATTAACTTGACAATACTATTACACGTGGTTTCTCGCAAACATTTCTATGCTCATTCTGTACCTCGATCACACCAGCACTTATTGTATGTATTTATTTGTTTCGGCCACGCGGCCAAGAAATTGGACTTGGTTTACAATTCTTCTATGTTACCCATCCTTTACATCCATTCATTCATTCATATCCCATGCCATACCATATGCCTTATTGTCTATAATCTATGTTAATCTCTTACATCTAATATTGCCCCTCTCTCTATGCTTTTGGTTACTTCTTTTCTTTTTTTCTCAATTCTCCTGAGCCAGTCTACTGTTTCTCTGACTCCTTTTATCTTGTACTAACTTTTCTATACTTATGTTTATTCTTTCTACACTTATGTTTATTCTTTCCACATCTTCACAGTATTCTGCCAGGTGCTTTAGTTTCCCCAGGTGTCTCTCGCATATCGTGCACATTCTCTCTTCATCCTTTCTCCAATATTTATTCCCTTCTTCCATATTTCCACATCTTGCTCTCGCCATCAGGCTCTGACTGTCTCCTTCTCCTTTCTCCTCTAAGTACTTTGATATCATGCCATTAAACCTAGAGGCCAATCTTTTATTATATTGCCACTGTTTCTGGATTTGTCTATCCCTCTCCTTCAGAGTCTCGATAATTTCCGTAGTTTCTTTTCCTTTCCTTCAATCGCCTCGCAATAATTATTACCGATACTGCGGATCTTTATATTCAAATGTGTATAATATATTCGATAAAAAATGTTCTACTAAGCTGAATGACAAAGTGTTTCTTTTTAAAATGACGCGAACAAGTCAAAACTAGTGTAACAGCTGGAAATCTCGATAGACATGGCATACACGGTAGGTGAAGTGTTAAAATTTGACCAGTGTATGGCACTTTCAGGAATAGCTCTGTAGCTGGATGTTCGCCTCGAATCCCGAGGGACAGTTTGAAACTCGCAGTCGCTGGAAGCCGAAACCGATCGTCTCGAACATCGCGTGTAAGTATTGCGCAGAAACGATCGCGTCCGTCTCGGTTCTATCGTAACCTGGATGGACGGTTTCTCGAGGCAACGCTGTGCTCCGAAGACGCGCGAGAATCCACCGTAGTGGTGTAATCATCTTTGTTCGGTGTCGTCCGCGGGAATCCATTCTCGTCACGTCGAGACAAACGGGCGCAGTTGACTCTCCGTCTGAACCCTCGGCCCTCCGAGCAGCCCCTCGCCTTTCTTCGCACGGATAAGAAATGAAATTAAAATTCTCGGGGAGACTGAAACGTCACGTTCCGCTTCCGCCGTCTCTCTCTTTTCTCTCTGTTGCTTCTCGCTCGAGAATCCGACGCGATAGCACGGATAGACTTTAGTGCAGTGTCCGCGAGAATAGAGTCGGCCGCACGTTCGAGCTGCCCAAACGCGGCGAAAAGCCCTTTCGAACGAAATGTACCGATAACCGATATAAAGTCAACGGAACACCACGCGAAAAAAATGGATTTTATTATATGAAATTGTTGTCTAAAGCAATTCCAGCTGTGGCAGGAAAATGTTAAGTAGAATCGTCAGGGTATCTGAACATTTTCGGAATCGGTGGATGTTTAGTGGATAAGAAAATGGATCTGGGGGCTGGTGGATCGCTCGAAGATCCTTCCATTCGATTCGAGAAAGTTTCCGGTGACTCGGCGAAACTCGGCGAAACTCGACGAAACTAGCCGCGGCGAAAGAAACACCGGGTCGAGGAAGGAAACGGGATATTTTACGACGAGGAGTAGCAGTTGTCCTATTCCTCCCTCTCGGGGAAAAAGACGCTCCCCGACGTCTATTATTCCTACTCCGGCATTGTTGCAGAACCTGTGCTAGAAGCGAGCAAGCAGCTCCCGAGGTCCGTCGTGAATAGTCATCCGCGGAAAAGGATTTCCCTTTTTATCCACGCCGGAGAAAGGTGACTCGACGGACGTGAAAGAAGAAAAAGCCTCGTCGCCGGTTAATTGGAATCGCCGTCGCCGAACTTTGCGACTCCTCGACCCCGAAAACCATCGATTGCGCCGCTCTGCGAGCTTCCTCTTCAGCCTCCAACTTCTTCATCCTTCCCTGGCTTCGTCCGGCATAGCGCGCTGCCGAAAATCATCGAGAACCAATCTTGTAACGGCCGGAATGCTTCAAAACACCGTTGAACCGTGCGACGCTATGTACCTTGGTCTTCGTGGAAAATCCGAACAACTGTAATTGCTCTTCCCCAAAAATCCCTGCGCATCCGGGACCTTTCCATAAAGAAACATTGCGCAGAGCTATCCATGAAGCAACGGCCACCGATTCGCTTACCTCATCCTTCACAGGTAACATTTGATGACTGTTATAGACACAAACTTTATTTTCACCCGTCAAAACAGTTCGTTTATTCGTAAAGTACCTTATTATGTCGAGTAGGAAAAGATCCTGAAATATTCGCTACGCCGCTATTTATACAGTTCTCCTACTCTTATCAACTACCTGAGATTCGTGGAAAAAAATGGCTAGAGCAATTGCTCGGTGTTTATTTACTTTAACCGCCGTCCCAGGTATATAAATTCCTGAGCTCGTCCTTGCATGCCACCAACATGCATAATGACTTTCGCCAGACGGTTAATTTCTATTAAATTTACAAGCACACTTTTTCTCGTTTTCCGAACCTCGCGACCCATTGTAGTCTGGCGGCCCCGGATTTACCTTTCGGTTTTTCCGTGCTCGCTAATAAACCTTCGTGCGAGAAAAACTCCGAAATCGAGGTTTTTTGCGGCCTAAGATAGACACATTGTATCTACCTTTACACGCTATTGGCTTGAATGCAACAAACGCTTTCGCGCAGTCGCCTGGTGTCAACGAGATTCGGATGTTTGAACTTCGAACTATGCACAATTTCATAACAAATCGAGTAACAATAGCCATCTTCCACTGGTCTCTTACAATTTCGCGTATCATACTTCGCGTATATTTCGCATACGTGTGTCTAAACGCAACATATAACATAAATGCATTTCTATCCGTAACAATGGCCGTATTTTCTCTTCCCCAACATCTTGAACCTATACGTCAAAATATACATGTATTACTTAAGCCTGAACATTTATTATTAATGAGGTCTGCGGCTAAGGAAAGGAAAAATGCAGCACAATTTCGAGCTGAATTGGAGCTTCCGGTAACAACAAGACGTGTGCAACAACTTTTAAATTCTTCTGGGCAATTTGTGCGGAGAAAAATGCAACGTAAATCAACATAAATCAACTTTATCCGTGTAAAACGAATGTGACGTTATAGAAATTTCGCAGTTTGTTCTGCGTAAAATTATATTTTTGTTTTCTTTTATCAATAAATGTTATACTTACGTTTTGAAGTACTTGCGTATGCTTTCTTTATGTAATCCCGAGATGCTACCAAACACAAATTCTTCATTGGCATGGTATAATGATAAGAATTTAGTGCAAAACACGGTGACTTTATAGAAATTTCGGCGAGCGTAAGACGCTACCCTGGTTCCGGCGAAATCAGGAGCAACGATGCCACGCCTACGAAATATGGAACATAAACAAGACGTCAACTGAAATTGTTGTATGAAGCAGAGTCCTGGTTCCATTGAAATCGAGAGCAATTAAGCCACGCCCACCATACGAACGCATATGACGACGAGTAAAAAATCGAGTCTTCCTACTTGTCGGAGACACAGGCTCAACGAACGTCGGTGGTTTCGGGCCGCTGGAGCCCCGAGATCGAGTCTTTATCAAGCGTCAACCGTATAACGGCTGTTACTCGACGGTTTCATTTCTTTGTTTCGTTGCCCGAACTGTTCCCACTGAATTGAATCGAGGTAGAAAAGCCTTCAAAGGGAAATTTTCGCAGGATCGTTGGTCGCGGTTCTTGAGGCGAGAGCGCCGTGTTTCCATTAACCGAAATAAAACGAAGGAACCGTGACAGACAGACAGACAGACAACGGAACGCAATATCGCGGGACCACCGCGGTCGAACGACGTCGACGCGAAGCCTTCGCGAATCCCTTTCGAAGCGGAATTCCGGCGGGAAATGAATAAAAATTACATCCGCGGCGACTCGCTAAATTTCTCGACGCGGCTACAAAAGCAATCTTTTTTACTCAGCCGCAACGGCCGTCCGGCGAAAGATTAACCGAATCTGCTAAACAAGAAGATCCTTCCTTCTTTTCTCTCTCTTCTCCACGGTATTCCCCTCCCGTTCGTCGAACGAAGGCGAAACGAAAAGACCCGACGCTCGACCTCTCGGTTTCTCGGTTCCTCCGCGGTACAACGAGAAAATTTCAATTAATTACGGCGATAGGACGCGCGCCGTACAATGGCGGAATGCCGGCGTCGAGACGTAAACCGGCACGACGACGATGAAATCTTCCTTTAACGCAATCTTTCCGCCACGATCGTTAAGCATCGAGGGGAACGTCGCTAAATTGTTGCTGCGTAGACGACGACGACGACGACCGGGACGCAATATCCTCGGGCTGGCATTCTTCCGAAGCGCCCGCGCTCCGGGAAAAAGAGAAACGACCCCGCGGAAAAGAGCAGTCGGAATAATAACGATTCGCGGTTACCCTATTTCCGTCGCTGAAAGGAACTACAGAGAAAAGCGAGCGGAATAATACTTCTCCGCGAAGTCTTAAACTGTTGTGTCAACTATTGAGCCTGGCACTCGTTGTTCCTCCTGAAACGAAAAATTCAAACGTCTTTTTCAACCCCTTGCACTCGACATATTTTCACTCTGGAATAGAACCATTTCGCTCGTCCAGAAATTCTATCGGTTTCTTCATCAAGGACATGCAAACACGAATGCACTTTCTCCCATGCACGATACTAATTAAGTAAACACATTACTAACACGAAGACGAGTTATATTCTCTCATAGAAACGTTTCTTTCGCGTGGCTCCAGCGAAATTCGATAATTTATTTTTGTTTTTGAAACATCGCTCAATGCAGTTGTATTACTCGAGATATTCAGATGAACTAAAAGCGAAAATGAAGCTGCAGGCTTGCTTTGTTTGGTAAATTCGTCTGAGAATTTTAAAGCAGTGATTAAGGGTTGAAAAGATCTGTTTCAGTGGCCACCTTACAAAATCAAGAATAATGTTCTGTCACGTAACAACGAACATGAAACATTGTTAAACAGTGATTAAAATCGTAGGATTAACGTTCGCGTTGCGGGATCTTCGTTCTGCGGAACGGACGCGAGAAAGGGGGTGGGGGATACGAAGGGAAACAAGGGGCTCGCGAAAAACGAATGGCATTCTGTTCCCCGCCGTTCGTCACCGGCGGTTCTTGCAGCTTTTTCCGCGGCTCGTCCTTTGGCGACGGTTTCAGCGAGTTTCTTTCGCCGTCCCGAAACTTGCCCCTGCTCGTTAATACCTCCCGCGACCATAAATTCGTCGGTCGTGCTATTTTCTATCGTATGAGGGATGGCGTTTGTCGAACGGTCGAAAATTCCCCCGGGTTTTGCTCGGACCCGTTAATTTCCACGACGCACGCGACTCGCGAGCCGCAAATCAGCTTTTTCCTCGATCCGTCGTTTTATCAAAGCGCGCGTGACCGTGCAGGGCTGCGTTATGTGTGCGCGAGAATCAGGCCAGTGCAAAACTTTTAATGGCTTTCCTATAACTAACTCGACTGTATGTACATGTATTTACTTAACGTCTCTAAAATGATTTACAATACCGGAGACTGTTTCAAACAAAACTTGAATGGTATCGAGGGAAACGTAATTTCACGTCAATAACTTTTTCGTGGCTGGAGGCGTAGAGAACATAGAAAAACCGAAAGTTTGGGGGGATGTTTTAATTTTCTTTTGGCTACTTTCACTCCTTTGCGATAACAGTTAAAATATCCAATGTTGCGGATGAAATATTCCTCAGAGTCGGTACACAATACCAACCTCGGCACCGAGCGGTTGAAACCCCATAAAAAATTTCGCTGTTGCGACCAGCCTTGTTATTTTTGGCGGGAGAAGTTGGAGGTGATTTTCTTTCTATTTTCGCGGACCACTGGGAGGGGAGACCGTCGCCGGTAGGTTTTTGTCGCGATTACGTCGTCTGAGCGAAAAGGTTAATTGTATTTGTGTTGGTACTTGGCGTGTTAGGTTGGTAAGTTTGGCCACGGGGGTGAACGGGGGTGAACGGGGGTTGCGAGGGTGGATCGTCACCGGGCCAAACGCCTAGTCGACCCTTCCATCTTCGGCGTTAGTAAGTTTAAACCGTTCGAAACGTTTCGTCCCTCGTTTGCATGTCGATGCCTGGCTGCCAGCCCGCCAAGAGCCGAGAGTCGTCGAGTCCTAGATCCACAGGGCGATCCGTACGTGAAAGTTTAGTCCGCGCCCGCTCTCACGATGTAAACTCGGCGTCGAGCACAGGTACACGTTCCTCTCCCTTCCTCCATCCATCCCTCTCCCTCCGTCCCTTTCACCCCCCTTCGGCTCTACAGGGTGAGCTCTCTCTCGTCGGGATATATACCGTAGGTGAGACGAGACGCGGTCTCGTCGGGATGACGCCTTGCAATTTCACGCGATTACCGTAAGGCTCTTCCAATTTGCCGGGGAACTTGGTCTTGGGCGCTATCGTCGCTTCCCGGTGCTCTCCTAGATCGATAGCCTGTGTCGTTTCGACGGCAGTTGCTTCGGAAACAACGTGACGCAAACTTCAGCCCCTCGGCTCGGCAAGGGTACGCGTGTGGGTCCTTGCCAAGGACTCCTTCGTACCTAGAATGCTCACTGACTGCCGGGACTCTTCGGCTAGCTACTCGAGTGGCTCGATCCACGTGGCTATTGGTTTTCTTCTTAGTCTACAGGTAACCCTTAACCCTCGTTCCATGCTCCTCAAGTGAATACTCAACAATTACCCGATCCTAAGTACAAGAGAACCCACGGACTGAAAAGGTTGAACTGTTGTCCAAGCCCAACTGTTCACTGTTCTGCTTAAGTTGTAGGAATATTGTATGGTAACTCCTACGTCTTGGGTGTGGCGTATCGGATTAAATAATTTGACACTGGCACTTCGAATACTTTCTCTTTATTAATGTCTTACGACTCGCAACTCAAAACTCCACTCGCTCTCGGCTCTCGCAACCTCTCTCGATCTCAACTCTCACAGTTCTGACCCCTTTGGTCCTTGCACTCATTCCTTTTATACAGTTTCATTCTTCTCTCTTGCATTCTCATTCTCTCTCTCTCTCTCTCTCTATCAGTCTCACATCCATTCGGAAAAGTCAGTCGCTCACGTACACCCTGCGTTTGGCGCTCTTAGCCACTCGACGCTTGTCACCAAAGCCCAAACACTTCACGCCTCGGCCCAATCGGCCTAAACAGACTTCCTTTCACGCAAGACCCAAACACGCTGGCGCCACGGTGTCGCGTCCATAGTCACTCTAAACATTCACACCCCTACAAAACTGTTGAAGATTCTTGAAGATTCTTGAAGATTCTTGAAGATTCTTGAAGACTGTTGATGATTATTACCGTTGAGGACTGTTTTTAAGGCTCTAGAAGATTCACCAGTAGTCGAAAGACACACCGACGACGTGTCACGCTTCGGTTCACCGCTGACCGATAAGAAAACAGACTCGCCGATGAACAATTAAAGAACGAAATGGAGAAAGCTCCGGATCGAATTCAGTTGACGGCCCGTATCCCAATCGGCGTTGTCAGAACGTTCCATCGTCCCCACCGTTTCCCAATATTTCGCGACAACTATGTCTGTATCTGAGGGGATAATTTCTGCCCACGCAGCAACCGAGGAAATTCTTCGAGCGTAATTTTCCGAAAGTGGTGCAGAGGGTTAAAAAGACAACGTCGCCGGAGCGGAGGAAATCGGCGGTGAACGGATGACGCGGCGCCGGACCCCGGCCAGAAATGATTTAAGGGTTGTTATCGGGAAACGGGGTTGCGGCTCGGACCGTCCGCGTCAGCGGGAACGTTCGTATCAAATTCGTAGGGTTCGGCCTCGCGTCCCTGGCCAGCCTGAACTTCGGGGTCGCCTGGAGCGTGGCTCGGTGTGTCCCCGACATCGACCTCGTCCGACGAGGTTGTCCGACGGGGTGTATCTCGAGCAACCGGGATCGAGAATTTACCGGAGCGCACCGGAGCCGGTTTTGCTCCCGATCCGATCCAGTCTGGACGCGACGATGCTCCTGCGCGCGTGTCAGTATCGCCGATGTATCGTCTATCGAAGCACAGGTTCACGCGCGACCGCCTCGAGGGGCAATGGCGAGTGATGAATCGGTGATTAAGATGACCCGTCTTCCGTGAACGCGTGTCCTCGCAGCCACAGTCGAACGACCGACCTATCGATCGCGCTAACCTCTCTCCTGCACGCTCCTGCACGCTCCATCTCGCTGCTCTTCCTAATCGATTCCCCCGCTTCCGGTCTGCGACCCTGCTTCTCAAAAATGGCCATACGCAGCCAGATAAGCGGGTCAAACCGTCAGATTGGTCTGTCTTCATACCATTCGACGAGGCCCCCCAAAGAGAACACTCTGTGGGACGTTTCAAGTCGGCACCCCTGCCACGAGGGTAGTTAAAGGTACATCTAATATATAGGGTGAGTAATACGTACACAAATCCTGTTGTGTTATATAAAATATATAAACACATCAAATGTACTATCATTTTGTTCGGTACTGTACGAGATTGGGTATGTGTATGTCTTCCAGCATATATTCTGGAACAAATATTTTTCAATGATATACATAAAATATTTCCTGCATATTTAAAAGAAATATTCTATTTCTAATATTACATAAAGATTTATCTTGTAACGAGAAAAAATATTTATTTCATGATATGAAATAACCGATACGTCGATTAGAAAACCATTCGATAGACAATTCATCTGTATAAGACCCAGTGTACGATATATGTCCGATGAGCCACTGTAAAAATGTTAATAAAAAATTGTCTTTAACCACGCGCACATGTCATTTCGCTTCACCTCGCCTTATTAGTCGTAGGATATGTCTCTTCGCGAGTTACCCTTTCTTTTACATCATTCGCGGCAAAGTGCTCGTGTCAGTTCGACGACTGTACCGTTAGCTTTCTCCTTTCCTCGATTGTGTCGCGTGACACTCGCACTGCTTCCCGAGAAATTGAGCTGCCGCGCTGTTCCCAATCGGTTCCGCCGTTTCCGGTCCGCGCCGCTGCCAGCTTCGCGTTATTATAAAAAAAATCGTCGGTACTATGGTTTCCGCGATACAACGTGCGTACCAGTTACGGGAGTTCGAAGAACCGTCGTTCTAGGGTCTTAGAACTGTAGAGTCTACTTTGCCAATAGTCGTATAGGAGTTCGAAGGGCTGCACCGCTCTCGAAGGGCCCGAGAAATGCGAAGTTTCGAAGAACTTGGGAACGATCTTCGGAACTAAAGTAGTTCCGGGGTGTACCGAAGATATCTTAATGCGGACGTGACAGTTCGTTGATACTTCGGGACGCGAATAATTCAAATATTTAACTCAATCTCGAAACGGAACGATACTGTACGGCTCCGTCGCGTTCGGTGCCGCCTCGATATTTTCCCAGGAGCGTCCAAGTCGCACCGAAAATATTTCTAATACTGCCGACAGTGTCTGAAGAACGAAATACAGTGAAGTCGAGATTACTGTCCGACAAGCCGTATTTTTGGTGGACAGTAATCCTGGTGTTGCGATCGTGTTTTTGTTACTTCAAAGGAGAGTCCGAACATAGAGAAGGACAGAGTGAAATTCAAAGGAGAGTCCGAACATAGAGAAGGACAGAATGAAATTCAAAGGAGAAGCCGAACATAGAGAAGGACAGAATGAGTGTCTCTTTCTTTCCCATACGCTGTCCTTCCTTGCAACCGAAGCTTGAATCGTCGATTTAACCGGTAAATGCAATTGGAATTATATCGTGTTTGGTCTTATATTAATAAGAAAAATGCCAGA
>CM052197.1:5054031-5064149 GCA_028455805.1 Lasioglossum figueresi
CTTATCAAGGATATCGCGGACCAGTCCATAAATTCATGAGCCAGGACACACACCGTCGACTGATATTTACGAGGTCCGCAGCTGGTAACGTTCGTCCTACTTTACGACGCGTCGTAAACGAATCCTCTTATTATCTGTCCCCTTATATAGTTATATACTTGATTATATACATGTATAGTATACAATCGGCTTTTCGCGAATGGTTTCGCGGCCACTTCCGGCAACTGCAGCGTGGCAATGGCAGCGGTAGCGGCGCAGGGACGGTGCAATTTACGCAGGGGCTGGGCCAATTGTTGAACCATATCGTGTCGGTGTATCGGCCACCGATCGCTATCGCGAATGGTTTAAAATTACACCGGTCAAGAGATACTGGGATGGGACTGGGCGACGTGGCACACGCACCGGCGGCAACGTTTCAAATATTTTTTCCGATCCGCCGGGGAAACGGAATGAAATTGGCCGTGTCGAGTTCATAATTGGGTTTACGCGAACTATCCTGACTCGATGGTTTTAATAACGATTTTTTCGCTGCGATACCGACGGTACGCGCCGCGTCGATACGTTTCATCCCTCGCATCGCGCCGATAGCGTATCGTTTAATAACCAGCCCCTCGACCGGCCAGAGTAAATAGTTCGATCGGATGCCTGACCTCCCCCGAAACTAACCGTCCGCTTGTTTTCAAACCGCGCCGTGATAAACACGAAGAAATCTGGCGCGATCGTTCCGTTAACCTCGAATTCTCACTGAAATAATCGTACACGATCGGCGAGTGAACAGGGACCCGACGGCTTCGCGAATTTTTCTCTTTTGCACTTGTTTTAACCCCTTGCCCTGCGATATGGAAGATTCTGAACTGACAACGGGTCTGTTAGACTTTATCAACGCACGAGGTGTGATCAGAAAGTAAATTGACTTTTAAAATATTTTTATCAAGAAATATTTAGTTATTCATCAATATTTATGTTGTCCCCTTCAAAGTAATCCCCTTCAGATATAATACACGATATAAGCACTTTTTGGTACAGCTTTGAGCTCTTCCAGCGATGCAGTCTTTATCTCCTCGATCGTTGCAAATCTCCGTCCTTTCATGGATCTCTTCAGTTTTGGGAACAGGAAAAAGTTGCAGGGGGCGATATCCGGTGAATATGGTGGCCGAGGCACGATCGCGGTGTTGTTCCTGGCCAAAAAATTACTCGCAAGCAACGATGCGCGAGCAGGTGCATCATCGCGATGCAAAATCCATGAATCGTGTTTCCAAAATTCTGTTAAAATTGCTTGGCACGAACCAAACGAGATGCCGACATCATCGGCAACTTCTCTAATGGTAATTCGACGATCCCCCAACACTATTTTCTTCGCTTCTTCAACGTTTTCATCGGTTGTTGACGTGTTAGGGCGCCCAGGGCGAGCTTCGTCGTTAACATCTTCTCGGCCTTCTTGGAAGAGCTTCTACCACTTATAAACATTTTTTTTACTCAGAGTACACTCATCGTACGCCACTGTCAACGTTTCAAGTGTTTCGGAGCACTTGATTCCATTTTTTACACAAAATTTGATGCAAATCCTTTGATCCATTTTTTTTCGACAGCAGAAAATCGCCGAACACGCAAATCGCTTCTAACCTTTATGCTTCTCGCAAACAAACAAAAAATGCTATGTATCTGAAACTGTGAACATATGTTCCGGACGAGTGTACCAACATAAGAAAAAAAATAAAACGAAAATCGACTGTAGGTATCCCGCGATATTCAAAAAGTCACCTTACTTTTTGATCACACCTCGTATGTTTAAATTGATTTATCAATTTGTAGCGGAAAGACCGCTATTGACCTCAAAACGGTGTTATCTTTTTTACTCAATAATTTGGTGACTTCCTCTTCTGGTTCTATTTCTTTCCTAGCGAAGAGTCTTCGCAGTTGTCTTCCTTTTCCTTCGTAGATTGGACAGTTCCAAATGATGTTGTTACGCGTTCCGCTATAGGTTTATATAGTCTAAGGATCACGCGAATAAATTTAGCTACAATAACGCCATCACACTCGGTACCCTCAGCACTGTACGTCCAATTAATGACGCTGAGAGGGAAAATTTAAATAAAAACATAACGTCTGTAGTTACAGTAGGTCGAAGCCGTATATCTCATATAGAATGCACGAAGGGCACGATAGCTTAGAATAAGTAGGGAAGCAGCGGGGGAGTTTCCGCAGAGATTCTTGACAAAATCGAGAGGAGCGTGACTGATCTAGGAATTTGGGTAAAGTCACGTACCTCTCGAGGAGGCCTCTCCAATTTCCCAAACAGACAATCGGAGTCTGGAAACTAGTCGAGATAAGAAATCGTAAATATCCAGTCAAGGACCTCTTGGGACTCCCTCGGACCTCTCTCTCTCTCTCTCGGTTCCACGACTCTTGTTTCGGCGGGCCTTCGCCCCCGCGTTTACCCCACTCTCGTACGCGCGCCACCGAGAAACCCCCATCACCAATCGCCATCGGGCTGCAACGGAGGACCAACCATCGACGAACCAGCATCCAGCAAAAGGATCCGGACTTTCTACTGGCTGAGGAAAAGGAACCCGAAAACGGATATAAACCTTGGGACGAGTCGACAAGAACACAGACACATTTTCACTCTGAACAAACGACCAGCAATCTCTTGAATAAAGTACATTTTTATTTTCGTATACTTTACAAAGTTTCTTTTTAAGGGTGCGCCGGAGCGAACATACGCCACCATCGGCGTAAAGGTGAACTAAGAAACAAAGATAGAGAGGCAGATATGTTTCTCGCAGGAGAGGTTAAGACAACGAATACAAAACGGCTTGTTTTTTCGATGAGCCTACTACACTTGCATTTAGCGAAGAAGCAATATTGTTTTATGCTCTTTGTGTTAAAATATTCTCTGAATTATTGCACGTTCCTGTACAGAGCCCTTTTTTGCAATTTGTCTCTTGAAACTTTTTAAACAATAATAGCGTATGTTTTTATAGAACAATTTTTATTCTGTACACTTTTTCCAAAAAAGGGCTCTGTACGGGAACGTAAAATAATTCAGAGAATATTTCAACACAAAGAGCATCAAAATATATTGTTTCCTCGCTAAATGCATCTGTAGTGGGCTCATCGGAAAAACAAGCTGCTTCGTAATCTCTGTCTTTGTCTCTCCTGCGAGCGACATATCTCCCTCTCCGTCGCAGCCCCATAGGAGAGACGAGGATCTCTCTATCCTTGTCAAGAGCTTCCTAGGGAATTTTCTCTGGCCTTTTCTGGCTCCGGCGCACTCTTAACCTTCCACGGGGGATTTCCCCTACGCACCCTATCCTGCTACGCAACAATGTGATCGATATCCTCCTTATTATGGCGAGGCAGTTGGTATGAATGAGCGGTTGGTACGAGAGTTCGGTATGGATTGGTATGAATGAGCGGTTGGTACGAGAGTTTGCTATGGGTTGGTATGAATGAGCGGTTGGTACGAGAGTGCGGTATGAGTTTGTTTGAATGCGCGAGGTATGGAAAAGGTGTAAAGAGCGTGGAGAGTTTGAGGACATGTTAAAGCGGTTTATAACGTTGTAACTGATTGTACAATAGTTGTCAGAGTGTTTGTTAACACTTTACCTACCGGAAGCCTGTTAATAGGATTATCAATAATTGTGCTGTACCGAAAGGAAGCATAGAAATTTCCTTTCACACTGCAATCTTAAATGAAACTATTAGATGACGGTAATGCGTTAAATATATACATACGGTTTTTCTTATTAAATAACCAGTATATAGCAACAAAATATGTCAAAATCAATCTATCGTTCCACAGAAGTAACGATCGATTCAATATCGGTATATTCAGATTCATATTTCAGATTGTTTATGAAACCATTGGTTGTTCGTTCGTATCGTTAAATTTTCTGACGGTCGCTCGACGTGTGACATTTAAACTGAAAAGACGTGGTTTGCTTGTGTCAATGAAACTCCGTCGAGTTAATTTTGTGCGGATTATTGAATAACATAATCCAATAACTTGCAACATAATTCGTAGCTTGGAACTCTTGAAACTTTTCGACGTATTCAATGTCTCATTGTCCCGAAGCTCTTGGAAGCCTTGAAACTTTGGAAGGTTTGTAAGAATTGAAACTCTTGAAACATGTTACATCGATCGCGAACACAACGATTGCGTCGTGTCAGGCATTCGGATGAATAACTCTATAGAAATACAGAGGTGCAGCGGCCGAAGTGGAGGCACAGATAGAATAAAGTCCCGTGTAAGTGGTCAACGAAAGCCGCGGCGGTCCGAAGTTTTCGCGCTAATCCGAATTTACGGGCGTCCGTCGTTGCAAATCATGCAACCGGGCCAGCCGCTTCCGGTGGGTCAACTTATTGGTCGAGCATCGAGTCGTTCCATCCCCCGGATTACGATCTGTCCAAAACGCGTCCTCTTTTGGAAACCGATCCCTATCCGAAGCTCACTTGATCCCCGTCCGGCGGGGTGGAAGCATGTTGGCAGCTGACACGTTTGTTTATTTATAGAGGCGCCCTACGGCACTGGCAGCTCGCGATACATATTCCCTGCGTTCCCGGGAATCTCTTACGTTCATTCGATCACGTTACTCTGATGACACCGGTCCACGGGGTAAAAACAAGGGAGGACGTTCAAATTTCCGTGTCTCTCGGAACGTAATCTCCAGACAAAGGTGACGTTACGCGCAGACAATTCTTTCGATTACAGGAAGATAAAAGTTCTTTTTCCCCATTCTTCTGTCTCGCTGACTTGTCCCTGCGTACGGTTCTATAATCGCTCCCTTTTTATCATCTCTGTGTTACCTAATTATCCCTTTGACGCTTGGGACGTCCGCCGAAACTTCAATTTTAGTCCCGCATATAGCATCAATCTCGCATTTTAGTCATGTATGTAACATCTTGATATATTTTTTCTTTTTATTAAGGCTTACCCAGACCCTTAAATGGGGTCTATACAGCTGGACATAGTTTACATGATATTACGTGGTTTACAGTATGATACAGTTCACGTGTCCTTATTGTTTGGCATATCTGGTTAGATACACAGGTTACATTCTTTCAAGAAGTTAAAAATACGCAAACACGCCGGAATGTTAGGCCTGGCAAGGAACATATCGGCTGTGAGGGGTAAAGGGAACCCCATCCTGCGTAAATCATCGGTTAGTCTGGTTCTGTGTGCGTCGAATAAACAGCATTGCCACAAGACATGGTCTAGGTCCTCCATTTCGGAGCCACACTTGCGGTTGGTATGATTTACAATGCACGCACGGAACAATGAGGCAGCCAAGTTGTAACGATTGGCCCTGATACGATTGACGGTAGCAACAAACTCCCTCTCAAGGCTTTCAAAGTTATTATTGGCAAACCAAGGGATTCGATTAGATACAAGAAACCGCTCAAAGATGGTTTTGCCTTTAAATGAGCCCTGACCAGTGATTGTAGCGTTGGTTCGGCGGAGTGACTCTATTTTAGACAGGCAAAATGTATCGGAAAAGGGAACATGCTGCACATCGATGGAGTCGGAAGCAGCAGCAGATTTAGCAAGAGTGTCGGCATCCTCATTTCCTCGCAAACCAATGTGAGAAGGAATCCAAAACGATTTTGTAAAACAGGAGTCATTGTGATTGAATTGTACGAATTTTTCCTTAATGTCGAAGATTCAAGATCAAAGATTCAAGAAAGATTCAAGTTCTCACATGAAAACCAACCGATTCCAAACATCGATGGGCACTTAAAGAATCATTAAAGATAATGAAATTGCGGTTTTTATGTCTTGTGGCAGTGTTCATAACATAAATGCAACATAAATGGTATCAATACTTTTCTTAATACGCGGGTTAAGGTCATAACATGTACAAGCCGAACCAACACAGCTCGAATCCGATATTTTGCTGCCATCGGTATAGATAGCGGAGGCAGCGCAATTTGTTAAAAGTTTGTCGATTAGGGCATTAGGGTCTTACGATAAAAGTTCGCACAGCCATTTCGACGACTGAGCACTCTGACAGCGCGCGTTCACAAAAACTGCGCGACGATTCAAGGCAATATTTGAACTGTAACCATTTTGCAAGTACAAATGACAAGACCATCGTACCACGGTTTTAGAAAAAAAAATACATTTTCGAGGTTTCGGGCCACGTTTCGGCGATTCGGGATCGCTGGTGGCGCACGGTGGGCCGGATCGAAGAATTTAGGGACATTTGCGCATAACTTTTGAACCGTTTGAGATATTGAAACGAGGTTTAAGCTAAAAAATATTATAAAATCATCTCTTCCGAATGATATACAGGGTGCGCCACCTAAAACAGGTCACCTGAATAAATCGCTTGCTTTTGAAGATAGAAAAAAAAAGGATCAGACCAAACTTACTTGATATCGAGGGGCTCGTAATCTGATGTCATTAACTTTTTTATAGGTGGAGACGTCAAGGAGATACGAAGGTCAACTCTGTTTTTTTAAATGGAACGGTATGGTTTTTTATTTACATTCCGATAGTGTATTTCAAGACGAATACAATGACCTGTTATGAAGGTCATTCAAGGTCGAGCAAGGTCAACTGGAATAGAAAATAAAATGTCTCAAAGCAGTGTTCTGTTAAACGGTGGGTTATTTGTGGACAAGCCTCAATTGTTACTCTCGTTCCACTCGCGGGATTATCGTGCACGAAGTGAGCCTCGCGAAGATTGTCGCATTAAATACAAATATATTAGTGATCGGTGATCCTACATTTCTTTAAACACTCCCACTGCATATCCTCGTCAGGATAGCTCCAGCTGTCCAATCCTCTTCGCTACGCGCAAACAGTTTTCAATTTCGAAAAGTCGACTTTCTGGTCGAATGTCCCTAAATTCATCGATGCGGCCCACTGTGCGGCGGTGTGGTTCGAGAGGAGAAGAGGATCGGTGTGTTTCGTTCGCGGACAGTCGGTCGTTCCACGAATTTATCGATCCGCTCGGTTCCTTTCCTCGGGCATTCTTGGCTGGCGAAGAGAGGTGTACGGATTGTTGGAAGGTCGCCAGAAGGCCAAACGCTACTCCAGGTGGAAGGCCGGCGAGGGTTGCAGGAAGAGAGAGAGAGAGAGAGAGAAATCGCGCATCTCGAGCAAAACCCTGTGAAAAAGAGGGTAACGCGAGGAAGGGGCGAGGAAGGCTGGCCTGGAACGGTGTACTGCGGAGAGTGGCAGTAGAGCAACACAGAGAGAGAGAGAGATAGAGAGAGAGATAGAGAGATAGAGAGAGAGACAGAGGAAGACCACGAAATATTTGTCAATCGCGAGCCGGGAAGACCGGTCGGGAAAGTCGATTTAACGCCCGTTAAGGAAGCAATTCCTTTAAGAAAGACGAGCCTGGGAGGCAAGGGTGGCTAAGGGTGGCTAAGGGTGGCTGAGGGTGGCGCGGCCTGGCCTCCCCGGGATCCTCGACCTTCGTGGACTTACGACCTTTCACCGGAGAATCGCTTCCGTCCGCCATTATCGGCGGACGAATGGAACATCAATAACCAATTTCGTAAGACTAATATCGCGAAAATTAGTTTCCCGGGGTCCCTTTTCCCTCGTCCTTCGTTCCTTATACTCTCTCCCCTCCTGCTTGTACCTATAACCTTCGTTACAAGGTCTACGACCTACTCGGAGCCTCCGCCGCAGCTCATGCTTTTCTTAATGTCAGTCCATCGGAGGAGCGATCGTGAATCTCCTCTTTTATCGTCGATTCTCCGTCCTGCGTTTCCCGCAGCTCTTCTTCTTCTTCTTCTTCTTCGTCGTACTCCTTTTTCTGTTGTTCGGCCGCGAAACGATAATGCCGCTTTTAATCCGCGTCGCTCGGATTTACTCGCGTGAAATATTCGAGACAGTCGATCCTCCGCCCTCCCCTCTCGTGATCGATAGAACTATCTGTTGCGATCGAAAACAATGCTAAGTAAATTTCTCAATTAATCCCGCCATTTTGTCGAGCAGCTTCCGATGGCTGGGACGAATCGAATGGCGCAGCAGCGGGGCTGAATGTATCTAAAAATTCTTTACGAGAACCGTATTTCTTTGTATTTTCTGCAACAGTATGTCGACAGACTTTTCAAACAATGTTCTCTGTAAATTTATTGTACGTTTATCGTTACATAAAATACATATATACAATCTTTTAAAACAACTATCTGGAAGTATGTCAAATGTCTGGCGGAACAGAATCTTCTCATTTATTCAAATTTATTAGAAAATCGTATGCCACGCTGAGGATAATTTACATTTGTTTCTTATGCTCCAGTCAGTTTTAGCGTCGAGCTCAACCTGCCAAGGTTCTGCTGGACATACAGTTCGACGATGTTACACACGACTCAATTTTCTAATTTCATGCAATAAAAAGATACGACGAAAAAGTACGTTCAAATGCTTTCGTGGCTCACTGTAACAACATCGTTTGAATACTTTCCGAGAAGAGGTTTCTGCCAGGATAAGTAAATATGGTGGAAGTTCCGTATTCCGTAAACAAAATCGAATGGAGCGACGGCTTAAACCCTGCCCTAATTTGGCGTGTACTGCATCGTATTTCATTTGGACCAGGGGGGATCCTTGACATCCATCTCCATCGTATTCAATTCCGGGCTGCGAACTATTCACGGGAGAATTCGCGATTCGTCCGGCAATCAGCGTCCACCTTCATCCCGGCGGACGATGATGGTCTCTCGTTCCGGAGAGTATGCGGCCGAAAAGGGAAAAAAGAAGATCCGGTTGGGAAGGTCCGCGTTTTCCGTCGGAGCATTTTCTCCCTGCGACGTCTACGGCTTCTCTTAATTATAAATTAATTATTCGTCGAGTTATGGTCCGATTCTCGGTTCCTTTCCCGTCGTAATTACTTCGAGATCGTCTGAACACGCTTGATCCCCCTCTCCAACCCCAACCCCCTATGCTTTCCCCTCCCCCTCCCCCCGCCCTTCCCTTCTTCGTCCTCTTCTACCTGGGTACTAGTTTTTCGTTCCTTGATTTTTCTCCTCTTCGCTCTCCGGTATTCGGCGAACGTTCCAACGAATCTCGGCTTTTCCTCGGTCCGGGGAACCAATGTTCTTTCCCCGTTACGTCGTCCACGTCCAAAGAACGCCCACGCGGTTCGAGGCTCTGTTTTTTTTCAGGACCCGTCTCGTAACCAACGAGCAACGTTGCATTCTTCATGCATTCTCTCCTGCTGTTCGTGAGTCGACTGTGGACATTTATGCGAAATAACAATGGTCTACGTCGATTAGAAAGAAAATGTGTAATTTTTCATTCTGTTTCTGCCGTGGGAAAAGAGTTGTTTCACCCTTAGCACTCGAACGGTGATTCTGAGGCGTCGTTGAACATTGCGGTACCATTATTAAAAATATTATTTATATTATTAACCCTCAGCACAACGAATTATTTTTCAAGTTTGTTGCCGACAAACTTATTTTAGTCAATTTTGTCTACTAATTATATTAACCCTTAGCACTCGAGTGACGCCTCTGAGGCGCCATTGATAATTGCTTTACTGTTATTTAAAATATTGTTTACATTATTAGATCTGTCGGTATATAATCAATTACTAAACATTTAAGTATTGTATGAGGTATTACATCAATTTCATATCCACCATGGAAATATTCTAGATCGGAAGAAATGTTTGATTTTCCAGTTAAAATAGCTCCGAGTGCAAAGGGTTAAATGATTGTATTTGCTTTGTTTTCAGCCTTACAGCTAAGAAATGTGACTTGGTTTACAATTAACCTAACTTTACAGATTTACAGTAGCAGACAAAAGTTTAAGACGCTCTAAACAAGACGATAACTGTTTTAATATTGTACTATACGATTTGAACTTTTTTTGGGAAGCCAGAGCAATTAGTTCACTGCAGGATGTGTAAAGAAATTTTTTCAAAAATTGCAATTGATCGAAATTGTAGAAGTTGCATTTTCAACTTTTTTACGAGGGTCTATATTGGAAATTTAAAGAATACGTTTTGTCGATCTGTGTCGATTATATGCACTGTGAAAGTTTCATCGAAATCGGCTGATTCGGAAGAATCCTTAGATTTATTGCAGTTAGAGGTCGAAAATCGTGAAAATCTGCAATTTTTACCGTCTTTAAACGTTTGTAGCTCGTTGCAACGTCG
>CM052197.1:5068067-5080502 GCA_028455805.1 Lasioglossum figueresi
GTTTTTTAAAAGTTATTTAAAATTACTACAGGAATCATCCCTTCCGAGGAAGTACATTTTCGGGGCACTCTGTACTTTCAGACTGTGCGGCACTCGAAGCAAAAAGTATCCGTCAAGCGAGAAGGAGTTTCGTTTACAGTTGCGGACTAAGGTATTGAATTCGTCGACGACAGCGAGGTCGAAAGGGTTGAAAGCTTGCGGAGGGCGCGGCAGGTTGTAGAGTTTTTGCAGGGTTTTATAGGTGGAGTGGCGACCCCACGAGCTAAATAAAACCTGCTGGATCTTAGAGGGTTTGACTGACAGATTTGATTCCCCCCTCGGGCCTATCCCGAGGCTAGATTTGATCGAGTTTGTTCGTTCCCCTGTTTCTCGTCCTCTCTTCATCCCCCTCACTCTCTTTCTTTCTCTCTGTCTCTCTCTCCGACGATTGTTGTCACAGCTACACATACACGGGAGACGCGTTCTCGAGCTTGTCGCCGTAAGTAACATTTAAACATTTATCCGGACGTATCGTTCCGCGGAAACTAGGGCGTCTCTCTTGATCGAAGAGGGATCCGATGGAACGAGAAAACCCGATCCGTGCCTCCCCTCGAGCGAGAATCTTTTTTTCCATCGGCGTTTCCCTCCCGCGAAATATCCACAGACCCCTTCTTCGACCTTTTATAAATTTTCGATTATGCTAAACGATATTTTAACGGTCTCCCGAGATCATTCCGGATCATTCTGCTGACTGAATTCACCCCCTGATTTCCGCAAACCCCCAACACCCTCGTTTAAGCAGGAAATTGCGGATTTCGGTGTCTTTCTTTGATCGTCATTTGAATGCGTTTGCGGGGCTTGTAATGCAATTTTCAAGTATATCCTCGACAGAGTCCACGGAATTGTACAGGGTGGTCCGCGAAACTCGCGCACTCTAAACATCTCCGTTACTTGCAACAATATGAAAAAATTATGTATACAAAAGTTTGCACACTGTCGAAGGTGAAATATTGCGATGTAAACATTGGTTATATGCGCGAAGGCGTTTCGGAGATTTCAAGGTCACCTTGACTTCTTCAAATGGAAAGACCTTTTGACCTTTTGTGTCGCGACCTCCGTATGTTCTAAACCTAGTTAACGAGGTATTGTCAAAATAATTTTCAATGCTCTGTTTCAATCATCTTTTTGAAAAACAGCAAAATTAATTGTATAAGTAAATGTATAGGGATATTCACGAAATCAGGGATTAAGCGGATTCTTTTCATTATCTTTTTCAAAAACAGCAAAATTAATTGTACTTCTCCCCGATTATCATCAGAATGAATTTTCTGATGGAAAATCTCGACGTTTCACTGGTGTATAGGGACATACACAAAATCAGAAATTAAGCGGATTCTTTTCATCATCTTTTTCAAATACAGCAAAATTAATTGTACTTCTCCCCGATTTTCAACAGAATGAATTCTCTGATGGAAAATCGCGACGTTTCATTGGTTTATAGGGACATTCACGAAATCAGGAATGAAGCGGATTCTTTTCATCATCTTTTCCAAATACAGCAAAATTAATTGTACTTCTCCTCGATTTTCATCAGAATGAATTTTCTGATGGACAATCTCTACGTTTCACTGGCGTATAAGGACATTCACGAAATCAGGAATTAAGCGGATTCTTTTCATCATCTTTTTCAAATACAGCAAAATTAATTGTACTTCTCCCCGATTTTCATCGGAATGAATTTTCTGATGGACAATCTCTACGTTTCACTGGCGTATAAGGACATTCACGAAATCAGGAATTAAGCGGATTCTTTTCATCATCTTTTCCAAATACAGCAAAATTAATTGTACTTCTCCCCGATTTTCATCAGAATGAATTTTCTGATGGAAAATCTCGACGTTTCTCTAGTGTTTTTGGGACTTTAACAAAATCAGAAATTAAGCGGATCTTTTCATCATCTTTTCCAAATACAGCAAAATTAATTGTACTTCTCCCCGATTTTCAACAGAATGAATTTTCTGATGGAAAATCGGGACGTTTCACTGGTGTATAAGGACATTCACAAAATCGGAAATTAAGCGGATTCTCCTGTAAAAGGGGTAGCAAACGACACGCGATACGTTGCCGAAGCCCCTCGTTTCAAGGTGGGCCGGCTAACTTTCGCTGGCATCGTCTTCCGCCTTTTCTTTGACGTCCTCCTTCGTGTCCGACAGAACTCTTTGAAGTTTTTCTCGCAGTTTGGTCGGCACGTTCGAGACACAGTTCATCGTCGTGAACAATGCTCGATTGTAGTTGTGGATCATGTTTTGCTGGAACATCTCCAATCGTGTCGAGGTATTCTGCGAACACAGAGAGAGTTCGTCGAATTAATTTTTTGACGAAACGTTAGGAATATCTCGCGACTTTTTGTTGTTACTTCGCGACAGGTTTCCTCGTCGTCTGAGGCCGGCGCGATGGTGGCCAGGATCCGCTGATAGAAATCCTCCACGTCGTCGCTGGAGCCCCATAATCCTTCAGCGTGTGTCCAGTAAACCAATCCGGCAGCCACGCCGCTTTTCAACAGGAACAATAGCGTTCCGCACAGTCTTTGACCGAACGTCTTTGGCCCCGTTTTCGGGGGACAGTCGCAGAGCTGTGGAATCAATTAATCAGTCAATTGTTTAATTGCTAATGTCCATCAAATATATAAATCGGAAAGAGCATGCTTTCGTACGCTTTAGCATATTATTAGACCTTATGCATTCATTACCCAAAACGAAGACGAGAAAGAATTGACTAGCATCAATATATTATATACTTTTTACATTGTTAGATTTGTATTTAATAAATTATTTCAACACTGTACGATTAAATTGCGGCAGTTTCATACGGACAAAATTGAGAAATCGTGGAAACATTTTTAACACTAGGTTTACGGGCGTTTCTTACGAGCACCCGTCAAATTGAAGGGTTAACGAAAACACTCATTTTCTTTAAAAAATCGATTTATTCAAATTAAGTTTGAATTGAACAATATTAGGCTTTAAATAGATAGTTTTAAAAACTATCACGGAAATGATAAAATGATGCGGAAACGAATATCTTATTATATCTCCTGGATTTACTCGTGATTGCTGGAAAAGGGGGATTGGTCAAAATAGAAAAATACTGTGCCCAAATTCAGTTACCCTATTGTAAATACTTACAATAAGCGGAGACTGTCTACAATAACTGAAACTTTTGCACACTGTCTTTGGAAACGTTCTTACACTGTCACTGCAGCAATCATACCGAAGATCGTCCCTTGCTTTAGAGGTTATAAGCGATTTCGTTGAAGATCCAAATAAACACTAAAGCCATACAATCCGCTTCAGTTTACATTATCGAGGCGCGATTGAGATAACGAATTGGAGGAGGAGAAAATAAAGACTTCACTTTCATTCTTACATTTATTATTGGATGAATGATTCGACGAACGAAGCAAACATATAAGGATTGTTTATGAAATAAGCTAGCCCGTCAATTTGACGAGCTTCGTAGAGACAGGTATACTACATAGAAATTTCAAAAATTAGAAGGCTTTAGGAAAAAATAATTGTGTGTATAAATTCTTTTCTAATCTCTCTCTCTTTAAAAATAAGGATAGTCCTTAAGTGTAAATTTAGGATTAAGTTAGTAGATAAGGTAATTTTAAGGTTAAGTTAAGAGTAGCGGGTCGGAGGATAAGATTGTAAAGGAGAAGGGAAAAGAAATGCAATCCTAAGAGGAACATAACAAAGTGTCAATTCTTTGGATGAAATGATTAATTTACGATGCAAAATGGTTCAAATTAATGCTATGGTTTTTGGGGTATTTCGTTTTGAAATTTGAAATCCGTGTAATTGACGGGTCCCGTAAAACTAGAGTTAAACGGATCCGAGTGCGACTGATTAAAAATATGCGCACGCCGTAAACATGTAAAGGATCGCAGCCTATAATTTTCCGGAAAATGGTTTGGTTGGTTCAATTTTCCTGGACGTTGTATTTTCCATTGGTAGCCTAGCGAACGAGAGCCGCGTGTCCTGTTTTCGACAGTGGCGAATGTTTCGACAGTGCGCTCCCGAAAAACACTTGAAACCCGTGGAAAAAAACTCTAAGCAAGCCCACATACAATATGTGCCCGCAGCACTCAAACGGTTAACAATGTTACGACCGTTTGTCGGGACGATTGATTCGCTGGCCTCAGCAGCTTATCCGGGTCCTGCGTTTATTATGTGAACTGCAACGCGCCGTTGTTACCACTTTGTCACGGTGACAGCGTTCGTTAGCGTATAACCATTCGAAATTCCGAATTCACGTTCGTTCCGCCAGCGAGAGAGTACGCTGGGCCCGGTCAAAAATTGTTTCATAGCTTGCTCGATCAACATTCAATTTGAATCCGTCCGCGGACGAAACTCGCGCGGATTCTTCGGCGTGCTTGAGCGGAATAAACGATCGTTCGATCACCGAAAAAAAACACGTTTCCCTAAGAATTTTTTGCGTCGAAACATTTCCACAGAAACTCGTCAAACTTTTCGTAAATTGAAACGGTGCTTCGAGGAACGTACGAAAAATTGTTTAACCCTTTGCACTGCTTCGTCGACTGTGACTCGACACCAGAGAAAGAAAAATGTAAATGAAACGGGTCTTTAGATGTGCTTGGTTCGTCCTTTATTTATTAACAAATGTAAATCCTACAAATATAAATTATAACAAAATTCGAGAGCTATATTTAACACTAGGTTTACGGGACCCGTCAAAATGACGGGTTCTAATATTCTTAATTTGCGATTACTAAGATTGTAAAGATGCTTCCCTGAGGAATTATGTACCAAATTCATTTCTTTGGGTATATATTATTGGAAAAGTGGCCAGAAACTTGGATAAACCCATTCTTGTTATGTTTATAAAATAATGTGAAATAGTTATTTCTAGAGCTCCGTAAACCTAGTGTTAATATAATTAGTAAAGAAGATTGTGTAAAATAAGTAGCAGTCAAGGAACTGTCCTTTGAAGTAAATTTCAAACGAAACACTTAAAATGGTAAATATTGGCATTTGCAAAGCATGAGATGAGTATATTTTTGTGGAAACTTTTCTCTGTACCTTTTAAGAGTTAAATAAATGTACGAGGTGTGATCAAAAAGTAAGGTGACTTTGTGAATTTCGCGGGATACCTACAGTCGATTTTCATTTTTTTTTTTTTCTTATGCTGGTACAATCGTCCCGAACATATGTTCACGGTTTCAGCTACATAGCATTTTTTGTTTGTTTGCGAGAAGCATAAAGGTTGGAAGTGATTTGCGTGTTCGACGATTGTCTGCTGTCGAGAAAAATGGTTCAAAGAATTCGCATCAAATTTTGTGTAAAAAATGGAATCAAGTGCTCCAAAACACTTGAAACGTTGACAGTGGCGTACGGTGAGTGTACTCTGAGTAAAAAAAATGTTTATAAGTGGTAGAAGCTCTTCCAAGAAGGCCGAGAAGATGTTAACGACGAAGCTCGCCGTGGACGCCCAAGCACGTCAACAACCGATGAAAACGTTGAAGAAGCGAAGAAAATAGTGTTGGGGAATCGTCGGATTACCATTAGAGAAGTTGCCGATGATATCGGCATCTCGTTTGGTTCGTGTCAAGCAATTTTAACGGAATTTTGGAAACACAATTCATGGATTTTGCATCACGATAATGCACCTGCTCGGGCATCGTTGCTTGCGAGTAATATTTTGGCCAGAAACAACACCGCAATCGTGCCTCGGCCACCATATTCACCGGATTTGGCCCCCTGCGATTCTTTCCTGTTCCCAAAACCGAAGAGACCCATGAAAGGACGGAGATTTGCAACGATCGAGGAGATAAAAACTGCATCGCTGGAAGAGCTCAAAGCTATACCAAAAAGTGCTTATCAGAAATGCTTCGAGGATTGGAAAAAGCGCAGGCACAAGTGTATTATATCTGAGGGGAATTACTTTGAAGGGGACAACATGAATATTGATGAAGAACTAAATATTTCTTGATAAAAATAAAAAGTCACCTTACTTTTTGATCACAGTTCGTATATCTGATGGAGAACAACGCTAGCGAAGAGCGGCACAGCGAGAAACTTCCGAGTCCAGGTCTCCTTTCGGTGAGGAGGGGTTGGCACTAGCTAAACGCTTCGACCTCGGCTCGTAAGGTCACGTACGTACGTGTCCCTAACAAGTACGCGAACTCGAAACTGTCCTCCTCCATTAGAGACTCATCGGCGCAGCCGTACCTGTGTACGCCGGACTGTCGGGCTAATTTCAGGTAAACGCAGCTACGTATCGGCTAACCAATTCCGTACAGGTGCTGGAGCACCGCTGCCATCCCCCCTGGCACGGCACGTCAATATCGCGCAAAGACAGCTCGTCGCTCTCACGCTGATGTCAGTGCGAGTGCTGGCAACACACGGGAACGCCATGCCGAAGGTCCCTTGTTAACGAGTCGACGCAACCCGGACGGAATCTCATTAATAGTAAATACCCCGTTTCGGTCGAGCAGAATCTCTACAACGCCAACAATCCACGAGCCACTTCCCAAATCTCTAGATAATCCCAAGAAAACTCGCTTTTCCAGTTACCCTGTCTCGCAACCGCCGGAAAAATGGCAGGCGAAAATCTGTAACGTGCCAGGGGATGGAAATGAAATTCCTCTTCGGGGAAACTGAACTGGGCGATCGGTTCAACATTAGGCATCAACCAACATAATTGTCAGCTGTGCAAATAAGTTACTCCCCCGTTTTTCTACGATCATAATCATTTCCCAAATCTCAAGATAATCGCAAGAAAACGAGCTTTTCCAGTTACCCTGTCTCGCAACTGCCGGAAAAATCGCAGGCGAAAATCTGTAACCTGTCAGGGGATGAAAATGAAATTCCTCTTCGGGGAAACTGAACTGGACGATCGGCTCAACATTAGCCATTTGCTAACATAATTATTAGCTGTGGAAATAAGTTACTTCCCCTTTTTTCTACGATCATATTCACTTCCCAAATCTCAAGATAATCGCAAGAAAACGCGCTATTCCAGTTACCCTGTTCCGCAACCGCCGGTAAAATCGCAGACGAAAATCTGTAACCTGCCAGGGGTTGAAAATGAAATTCCTCTTCGGGGAAACTGAACTGGACGATCGGCTCAAAATTAGCCATCGACCAACATAATTATCAGCTGTGCAAATAAGTTACTCCCCCGTTTTTCTACGATCATAATCATTTCCCAAATCTCTAGATAATCCCAAGAAAACGCGCTTTTCCAGTTACCCTGTCTCGCAACCGCCGGAAAAATCGCAGACGAAAATCTGTAACCTGCCAGGGGATGAAAATGAAATTCCTCTTCAGGGAAACTGAACTGGGCGATCGGTTCAACATTAGCCATCGACCAACATAATTATCAGCTGTGCAAATAAGTTACTCCCCCGTTTTTCTACGATCATAATCATTTCCCAAATCTCTAGATAATCCCAAGAAAACGCGCTTTTCCAGTTACCCTGTCTCGCAACCGCCGGAAAAATCGCAGACGAAAATCTGTAACCTGCCAGGGGATGAAAATGAAATTCCTCTTCGGTGAAACTGAACTGGACGATCGGCTCAACATTAGCCATTAGCTAACATAATTATCAGCTGTGCAAATAAGTTACTTCCCCGTTTGTCTACGATCATAATCACTTCCCAAATCTCAAGATAATCGCAAGAAAACGAGCTTTTCCAGTTACCCTGTCTCGCAACTGCCGGAAAAATCGCAGGCGAAAATCTGTAACCTGTCAGGGGATGAAAATGAAATTCCTCTTCGGGGAAACTGAACTGGACGGTCGGCTCAACATTAGCCATTAGCTAACATATTTATCAGCTGTGGAAATAAGTTACTTCCCCTTTTTTCTACGATCATAAAGAGCGTTCTTTTAGTCTCAAGAAGAGTCGTGTCGAACGCTCTAAGAGTTTCCTGTCCTATGCAACAATTTCAAGCAATATAGTGTGCGAGATAAGCATCATTTGCGTCAATGCTTACTCTTTGCACTCCGCCTTAGGAAATCAGCTGTCGGAGCAACTGAATAAAAGTGGTACAAAAGATTTAACACTAGGTTTACGGGACCCGTCAAACTGACGGGTTCTAATATTCTTAATTTGCAATTGTTAAGATTGTAAAGATACTTCCCTGAGAGAAAGTATTTACCAAATTTAATTCTTGGGGTATATACTATCGGAAAAATGGCCAAAAATTTGGATAGACATATTCTTGTTATGTTTATAAATTAATGTAAAATAGTTATATTTAGACCTCCGTAAACCTAGTGTTAAAGCCGGAAATTTTCATTTGTAATACGACGATCGTTCAGGTACATCGACGAAGTTTGATGACTGCGAGTTAGATCAATTGCTCAACGAAAATCCGATCCAGACGCAAGATGAATTGGCAGAAAGATTGGGAGTCTCCGGACAAGATTTTACTACATTTTGTGTACGTAAAATATAATAAACTCTTGAATTCGGATAAAAAAGGGCAAAGAACTTATTTGCCTAATATGTGCATGCCAAAGTACGCGTGTATTGTTGTAATAAAAAAGTCTCATCTCAGAAACCGAGTGCTACCTCTGGCTGGTGTAATTCGAAAATTTAATTATCTTTACCGAAAGATACCTTATTTACGGGCGAGTTACCTTGGGAGGACAGGTCCTCTGCATATCCTTCCTGCTGCAGACTTTGACGGCGACGGGCCTCGGGGTCCAATGAGGTGTGGATCCCTTTCGTGCACATGGTTGTTTCTCGGCGTCGACCAGCTTCTGGATCTTCCTCGGTCGTACGCAGCTCTCCGGATTCGACAGGTTGATGGTCTGAGCGATGCACTTGGTTCCCCGCTTCATTTTCGACAAGTTCGCAGACCGGTGGAGTGCTGCTCGAATGGATCGGATCCTCGGGGAGGGTTAGGGTAGGGCTACATACACTCTATAATATCCGAACACTTTTAAAAAGAAGAAACCACAATTTCGCCAAAAAGAATTTTTTGAAAAAATTTGTCAAAGCCCCGGAGTAAACTTTAAGGGTTCCATTTCGCTTTTAGGTACACTGCGGACCTTTCGCATTTATGGACATTTTGAAAGAATACCAAAGTACAAAGCACGAGTTTTCTTTATTTTGCAGCCACGAAGTCTGCTACCATTATGAATTCTATATTTTGTTGAGAACTGCATGAAATGGTGATCGCGAATTCCCGGATGTTTACGAACGAAATTCATTTTACGAACGCGTTAATAAACGAATGAAACGTAAATGTCTCTACGTCGTTTTAATATGTATGCTTGCAAATAACGCCGTCGGCAGACGAGAAAGAAAAATGTTTGTAACAAAGCTGATATAATAAAAACGGGTCTTTCACGCTTAGTTAAACTACCCGCGTGTGCAGCGCAGCGAACGGACGCGTGCGAGTTGGACGCGTCGCATAGTAAATCGCAGTAAATTCCAGCTTTAGTCGCGTCGGCGAGACGACGGCGGGTCAAAAGACTTTCAATAAGGTCGGGCAACATGGGGAATCAAACATCGGGTCCGAGCAATTTTTCCGGGTTTCGAGGTTTTGAATTTTTCAGGGCAGGGAAGCTCGCCGGTCCGAGAAAGGGCAATTTCCTTTGGCAGTCGCCGCCGCCGTCGCTCGACGTTCACGTCGTCCCCGTGTTGCCACCACTCTGCCACCGCTGCCGGTGGCGTTCCTTACAAACTTACGGAATTTCGAAAGATTACGTGCATTCACTTTGCATCGTATAACCTCCCTGGGAATAATTTATCGCGGCTGGAAAGCAGCGAGGGACGAGCGTCCTCTCTTTCTCTCCCTCGATTCTTGTGCACACAACACCCGAGGATTTTGTTCCGACGGTAAACCGACCGTGAGAGACCTCCACCTCAAATTTTTATCGTTTTTGCCCTTCAGCGCATGTCGCCGCAATTTTTATCCGGTGCCGAATGACGTCAAGGCTGGCTGCTGGCCTCTTCGGTGACACGCGACGATCTTCTCGGGACAACTTCAGGAGCCACGCGACGGTTCGATTCGGTACTTGTCATGTCAGCCATTGGCCGAGCATCGGATCGAGCAGGGCTGGCTGAAATACTATCACGAATAGTAAATATTTTATATGTTGGAAACAGTTTTTAACACCAGGTTTACGGAGCTCTAGAAATACCTACTCGATATTATTTTATAAACGCAACAAGCATATGTCTATCCAAATTTTTGGCCATTTTTCCAATAATATACAAGGTGTTTCGTCTAAAACAGGACACCTAAATATGTCCTCTATCTCTGATAACACTGTCCAACAAATTTCAACTTTTTTTGGTTATTTCGATTCCCACTATGCGATTCTTATAGAGTTTTTCGCGCTGATTCCGAATCTGACATTAATTTTTCTCCTATACGTACAGTTTTTGAAAAAATAGAGTTTAAAAGAAAGACACATTTGTCAACTTTGAACAATTATTGCGATGTTATTATAAAAGATATTGAATCGTTCTTTACGGCAAAAGATTCTGTAGACTTTTCCGAATACAGTGATATCCAATAATAATACATTACGATCGTTTAAACATGTTTAAACAACGATTAAAGACGGAGAGACACCATTTTTGCACTCATTTTTGAGGATATTTTTCAATTTATATAAAAAAATAAGGGTCTAGCGGAAAATCGAACTATACCACGCGATAGAGCAGTCTTTCATCTTGAGAAACAACCCTTTCAAATTTTCAACATCGACGTTTTTTTCGATCCAGAAAGCAAAATATCTTCGCCCGACATAGGTTGCCGCCAGTGGTGCTCTTCCACTAGCGCGGTCGTTCGACGGGATACAGTCTCTTTAAGCGCTCAATTATGTCTGCTTATTTAAATGTTATATTTATTATTGTTATTTATTATTTATTACTATATTCCCACTCTATTAATATATTTATTCTTTATTTATTATTTTATAGTAAAAATAGGAATTTACAAGTTAGAAACCATACCTAAAACTTCTTTCTTCTTGACTGACGTTTACGAGATGTTTCCGCTTCTGTTATTAAACTCCAACAATAGTCTGCAAGCATGGATGTACTATCTTTTCCCAAGTATCTTGTTTCCATAACCAAAATGTCTCGATGTCTCGAAATTCGCTCAAATAAGGACAAACAATCTAACAAACCCATGTTTCGACCTAAAATCTAGTTAGATTCCAGTTCCTTTCTAGTTATGTCACGAGGGTAGCGTTCCCCCTTAAATCAGAAATATTTTACAGGGGTAAGTCTGTAGCCGAGGGGATGTAACGTTGTTGAGGCAGTACAGGCGATTCATTTAAGAGCAACGGATATCAAACGCGGAGCAGCTCGCCTGAGCTAGGCTCAGGTGTTCCCTGCAAATCGGTCCGTTGCGTCGCGACGCGTCGCGTCGTTCCTCGGGTCCGTTCGAATTCGAAATGATTGCGCCGTTCGCGAATGAAAAGTACGCGGCAATTAGACTCCTCGATAGGATCCGCCGCGGCAATTTCGCCTCGGTCCTCCCGTACTTGCTCCGTCTCTCTCTCTTTCTCACTCTCGCGTGTTCAACGGGTGAATTAATGGACGAGAGAGGGCACGCTTATCAAACGGATTTTATCAATCGGAAATGCCGGTCGCTATTGGAAACGATATTCCTAGCGGCTTTGTCTCAGTGCTTTTTTTTTACGCCGTCCTCTCCATCCCTCTCTCTCCCCAGCAGGGCGGGATCCTCGGTGCGCTAAAGTTGATTTATTAACGTTTGATTTATTTCGCTATCGATTCGAAATGCTTTTACTACGGCGAGCAAGATAGCCGCGTGGCCCGTTCGATATACGGCGAGGCGATCGATTTTTCAACCCTTCGTCCCCTTCGCACCCGTCGAGCCATCCTCTTCCGCCATTCCCTAGCACCGATCACCAATGTGTGTCCCTGTTCCTCGTAGATCGCCGGCTCTCTCATTTGCCAGAGTAAACGCGGCCATATTTTTTTTGAAAGAGGATCTAAGGGCGCCGGTCGTGTCTATTAATAAGCATATCGAGCCAGTGGGATCCGACGATAAAAAGTGATGTATACCGGCTCGATTGCTCGAGCATCGCGTGGCAGCGACCGATACGAACGGCTCGCGGACAAGAACAAATCTCCTGCGAAATATTCCCGGCCATCGGCATTTTTCTTCGAGGTTGTTAATTAAGCTCTTCGCAAGCTGCCCTCGCGCTGCACGAAATCTCCCATCGATCTTTCTACTGGATCCGGTAAAATTTATTTCGAAACAGGATCGAAAACAACAGCTTGAAATAAATATATACAGTAGCGGACAAAAGTTTTGGACGCTCTAAGAAAGACGATAACTATTTTAGTATCGTACATATACGATTTGAACTTTTTTGGGAAGCCAGAGCAATTCGTTTACTACAGGATGTGAAAAGAAATTGTTTCAAAAATTGCAATT
>CM052197.1:5080602-5094611 GCA_028455805.1 Lasioglossum figueresi
CCTCATTGCTGGATTGTGAATCTTGATGCATTTATAGCAAACTTGAGTATATGAAATTGAGAATTGTATAAAAATTTTAAAAATTGGAGGTGAAAGTAAGATCGAAATACTTGTGTAATCACAAATCCTTCTGAAATCATTTTCGAGAACAAGCAGTTTCCTTCTCAGACTGATTCCACATTAATAGATTGCAGATCTCGATGCATTCACATGAAATTGAGAATCGTTGAAAAATTTTAAAAGTTGGAGATGTCGATATATAATTTCTCCTCCATTAAAATCGTTATGGGGAAAAATATCGTTTAATTTAGTTTCTATTTCTTGCAATCGATGTAGACAATTTTTATTTTGCACACTGATTCGCAGTCTATGCGTTAGTAAAATAAAAATATACCTGCCGAACAACCCTGCACAATCGAAATAATCGTTAAACTATAAATCTTCCTGCAACAGAAATAAAACTGTAATTGTTCTTTCGATAGTTGTGACAAACATAATACAGAATAACATGTAATTTTTATTACAGCATGATAAAAATGTAATTCTGAACGTTTCTGTTATATTACGCATTATATAAGAATAAGTAAATTCGCTTTTTCAAAAAGTCCGCAGTTTAATTAATTTCACGCAGAAAACAGTAAACAGCCTGTCCACTTTGAAATTGTACGCGCGAGCTTGTAAAATAATTTATGCAACCCAAAGAGGATTTAAAACAGCGGTTGAAGTTTTTTTTACATTCGAAGAGATATGATCAAGCGGACCACATATTTTTTTGAAGATCATTCGTTAGCACGTATGTAAAATCAAACACTTTATTCGGCGCGTCAGTTTATTCGAATAAAAATCATTTATTTCGTGCGCGTCAGTCTACTGCAGCTAAACCGTGTAATTTTGGGTAACGGGCTATTAAAATAGAACTTACGCAATATCCGCGCATCGAATAGTCAACATAAAAACATTTCGCTCGCGGACATTTTGCTGTCTATTTGAAGTACTATTTCATCCGAACTGTATGTCATGTACTATTTCAAATATTTTTTTTCCTGAAAATTTTACCCATCTCTCGGTCAGCACTGTCGCGTCAGCGCACGTGTTAATGGAAAATGTTTTTAAACCAGTATTTTATTTAACAGCTCCGATGGGCGCGTACCATCTGTCGAAGGCCTCGAATAATGTTTTATTTAAAAGAATACCGGAAAAGAACATCGTTTCATTTTTCAAATGTTTTTGTTTAACTTCGCTGATCCGTTCCAGGGCAATCTAAACGTTGAACATATTCGAATGAAACATTTCGCCGCGTTTCATAAATTAGAAGGGAAATTTCGCGAAATATTATGCTCCCTTGAATTACAACCGCGTCCCCCGATTTATTTTCGGCGCGAAAGAAATATTCGAAATACAAGATTACAGTGCTTTATTTGACGCGACAGAAAATAAAAATGGTTTATTTTATGCATCGGGGAATGGAAATATTTATCGACCAGATTGTTAGAATAAATCTTTCAATCTAAAATTTGGTTTATCCGAACGAGACAGAAATATTGATAGGCAATTTTCTTAGACCTCGAAGCTCTCGTTTTTTTAGAACACGATTATTTCGATACTGCAAGATTCTTGTAGTCTCCACTGTCGAAACGGTATAACAGTATTTGTTATTAATTTCAGAACATTGTTCATACATTTTTATAAGTCCCACATACGATCAACCCTGTACCAAACTCAAACAACTTTCTATTGGGTTGGCAAACTAAGTGATTGCGTATTTTGAATAAGAAGGAAAATTCTAAATTTTTGCTTACAAACATAACTTTATTCAATTAGGTATTGTCCGTTATTGTCGATGACCTTTTGCCATCTTTCAGGCAGTGTCATAATTCCATGTTATAAAACTTCTGATTTTTGCCAGCGAAAAACTGAATTAAATGCGATTTTACATCAACGGCGTCATTAAAAATTTTACTATTTGAGGAGTTCTGCATGGAACGAAATAAATGTTGAAATAAATGTATGGTGGATGTGACAACACATCCAAACCTAGTTTCAATAATTTTTGGCGAGTGAGCAAAGATGTGTGGGGCTTTGCATTATCATGTTGGAAAACAACACCCTTACGATTTGCCAATTCTGGCCGATTCTTGAACTGCATCGCTCAGTTTGGCGAGTTGTTGAACGTACACGCCTTAATTAATCGTTTGGTTTTCTTTTTATTTGGCAAATCAATTTTGAAACTGCCTTTCTTTCGAGGTTTCATTCCCATATACGGCACATAACTTCTTGCGTGCTTCCGATGCGTTCTTGCCCTTTCGGAAATAATACAATAAAATATGTCTGAAACGCACGTCTTGTTCTTCCATTTTTAAATTGGTATGAAAACGAAACTAAATCACTAATCGATACAATTTTTTTACTAAATTAAAGGCGGGAGTCCAAACAACAAGAGAACAATATAAGTAAGATTCTTTGAACACGTTGACAAAACAAAAGCAATGACTTAGTTGCCAACCCAACACAAGCAGTAGAGCTTCATTTAGGAAACAAAATGAAAAAGTATATTAGTCAACCCAATAGATAGTTTCTTTAATTTGATCTGTAATTTATGATTTTTATCAATAAATTTCGAAGAAAATCGATTGTGCGATGAGTTTTCCAAGGTACACTGCCTACGAATCGATACTTGCCGTTCGATTCCTCGATGAGATGCTTATCATGGAACGTCACCAGCGAAGATAACAGCCGCAGACGTTCTTACGGGTGTTGCAGAGTACAAAGTCTATTGTCTCGTCGCGAATATTTTTTCCAGCTGCGGGGTAGATTGATCAGCCTGAAGGTTGCTGTTCACGCCCCCGCGAACAACTCGGCAAAGTACCATCGCATTGTCTTTCGGTGGCCCACCCCTCTCCGCCCCTGCCTTTCTCCGTTATTTTCGTTAGGTTGCACTCGCGCCCGTTCCATCGCGTATCTCCCCGCCGTTCCTCCATCCATCTTCATTCCAGCAACCGGAAGAGGAACGACAGGGGTTGGAGAAGGGAAGGGGCGCGTCGTTCAAAGCATCTTTTCTCTTTCTTCGGGCTGAGACGCGGGTTTATTTACGTCCGTTCCAATTCGCCGATCGGAGCTGCTTTGCCGTCGAGAATCCCCTCCCTCCCCGTACCGTCTCGTTTCGAGCCCGGGGAGCACGCTAATATTCTCGATAAGAATTCGGGCCTGGTCCGATAGTCGCGTTTCCCCGCTGTATCATCGTCGCCGTTCGTTCTCGGATTTTTCCGCGGAGCATTTCGCACGGGCGCGTCTCTTCCCCGAAACTTGGATCACGCAGCTTTGCTGAGAAACACCGGACGAAGTTAACTGCGCCTCCCGAATTTACTCGTAACCTACTTGTTGCGCAGGAAAATATTTCGAGCGAGAGTTCTTGGACATTGTCCGGCGCACACGATGTAACGATTACAGTAAAGTCGGGTTTACTGTCCAACAGCCGTTCTTTTGGCGGACAGTAATCCTGGTGTTGAGATCGTATTTTTGTTACTTCGAAGGAGAGTCCGAACATAGAGAGGGACAGAATGAAATTCAAAGGAGAAGCCGAACATAGAGGAGGACAGAATGAGTGTCTCTTTCATTCCCATACACTGTCCTTCCTTGCAACCGAAACTTGAATCGTCGATTTAACCGCTAAATACAATTGGAATTATGCCGTGTTTGGTCTCATTTTAATCAGAAAAATGCCAGAAATACGATAGTGAAATTTCATAAAGAAAATAATGAAAATTAAGAAAGTTGAACATGTCGATTCATTCGTGTCAATGCGTGGTGTTTGCACCGATATACCCGAGACTTAGAACCCAGTGTTGACTCTGGACAGTAAACCCGACTTTACTGTAGCTCTTTTGAGAGTTTACTTCGTTGCCGGGGCTTGAATTTTTATTTCGTAATGTCAATTGCGAGCGACCACATTGCGTGTCTTAATTGATACAAAGGAGCTTTCGTTTGAGACTTTTTGTTATGTACGGCGTAGGTTTTGAGTAAATTCGTGTGGTACAGTTAAGCGAGTCACCCCGTATACGCGAGGGAGGGCGAGGATCGACGGTCGGTCCTGGGAGAAACCGGCCCGAAGAGAATTCGAGAGAGAGAGAAAGCAAAGTTTCTCGAAGAAGAGGGATCGCGAATTCGCGAGCGTGCTCATCGGAGAGAACTCGAGAACTGGCAAGTTTCCACCTAATTCTTCCGCGAGCGGATCCTTCGTCCGCGTGCTCTCCTCTCCGCGCCTCCTCCGAGCAGAAAGAAACAACATTCTGTCCGACACTGCGAGGGAAACGCTCTTGAAACAGTTTCGTCGGCCGGGAAGTTCCCGTTTCCAACGCGGCGTTCGTTACGACGCGGGATTGTCTGTAAAATCGTCATCGCCTTGCAATTGACTTGTTCGCAGTTCGATTTACGCACGGATCATTGGAAAGGCGACGTCTCGGCTCCGATTGCACGATTCGACGCCGAGGAGGCGAATTCCAGGGTCTACACCGGGCTCGGACACGGTTTGTCCCAAAGGGCACTGCTCCGTTAAGGGCGTGAGTAACGAAGCCACGCCCACTCGGGGAGCGTTTCTTACAAGTAGAGGGGAATAGACAGTCCTCTACTCCTCTCCGTACGATACTTCCTCTGAAAAGTTGCTCTAGTGTAGGCGTGGACACGGTTTGTCATTTGGGACATTGCGCTGGCTCCGTCAGCGGGAGCAGCAAAGCCACGCCCATCGAGGGTGGTCTTTACACAGAGAATGATATGAACAGTCTTCCATTTGTGATTCTGAATAGACGATCATCTAAAAATGTATCTGTAAACCAGCCTTGGTTTTATACAGCGTCGCCCTGCCGATCAAGGCCAGTGAAGCCACGCCTACTTGAGTTATCCTACGCTCGAAGTACAACGTAGTCAACGTCCCTTTCCTCCTCCGACGCTATTTGCGCCGAGACGTCGCCCTGGATCAGACAAAGATTGCCCGGTGGGGCAAGGCCCCGGTTCCGACTCAACTCGACTCAGCGAAGTCACGCCTCCTCGAGGTATATCTTACGCTCTAACCACAGCGCAGCCATCTTCCTCCTCCTCCGTTATTCCCGCTGAGACGTCGCTCTAGATCAAAAGTGGACAAAGATTGCCCCGTGGGGCGGAGTCCGGGGTCTCGCGAGACCCAACCCAGCGAAGCCACGCCTATTCGTAGCGTCCTATACGAAGTGAACCATATAGTCTTGTGCCGCCGACGACGACGCCGAACTCGCGAGTGTCTCTCGTTCGACGAAACTTGCCCCGGGAGCAAATCGGAACGCTCCCGGGGCGAAGAGCGGTTGCCTGGTCTAGACGCAGCTCTCTGGCAGCCTGTTCGCCATCAGTCGCCGTTTGATCGCCTCGCCGTCCAGACATTCCCCGGCGACGACGACACCCTGACCGGCGCTCATCGCGACACCTTGACCGCTGCCAAGCACCATCCCCTGGCCCACCATCATTCCCGTCATGGGCATGCTCTGCAGGCTGGGTATCGTGCTCCTCGATGGTAACCTCAGCTCCGTCGGCCTCCCGGCGAACTTGTGGCAGAGCTCGTCTATGCTCGGCGTGGGCCCCGGCGTCACCCAGTGTCCCGGAGGGTAGCCACCCGGGTAGCTCGGGGGACTCACTTCCACCAGATTCCCCTCTGCAACAGTCAACCGACCGAAAGGTATTTCAGGGGATTGGTTGGGCATCACGCGGTGGCCCCTCCCATAGTCTCTCCCCCACTCCCACCACTGTACCTTCCCCGAATCCCGATCTAGCTCCTCCTCTAATTCATTCCTAGACCCTCTTTAAGGACTGCGTCTCCTAGACAGACGACACTCGCGCGTGACTGCACACAGTCACCACAGTACACTAACACACCGCTGGATTGCAAGGGTCCGGGATTCCACTCTTGATTTCTCAGTAATACAAAGACGGGGTTTCTTAGCAGTCAAAATCGCTGGATGAAAGATCAATCTAGGGGGCTATTTGCCAGAAAAGTCCTTCTTTTACGTTTACGACGCGTAATTCTCATTATTCGGCAGCACATCGACAGCCACGATAGGCGGCAGCACCGTCGCCTGTCCATTGCTTCTCGCGCTTCTGCGACATGCTGCGGAATAATGAGAATTACGCGTGGTAAACGTAAAATTGGAACTTTCGAGGCAAATAGTCCCCTAGACTGATCTTTCATCTAGCGATTTTGACTACTAAGAAACCCCGTCTTTGCATTATTAAGAAATCAGAAGTGGAATCCCGGATCCTTGCAATCCTCGCGTACGTATACATGGTCTAGCGGTGTGTGAGTGTACTGTGACTGTGTGTGTCTAGGAGACGCAGTCCTTACCCCTTTTTCTGGTCCCGTTTCTAGTCGAATGTCGACTCTTTTTCTCTAGATTCTTCACTTGTTCCTCTTTTACTAAGCCCCATTAGCAATCACAAGCAAGGCGGTCCACGTTCCAATCGCTCGACGCCACGGGAATCTTTATCGGAGACTTGTAGTCCTTGTTGTGCACGCTCGTGTGCAATTGTTACGCGCGTTTATCGTAAGCAACAACCGGCGCGGTGTAAACAATCAACCGGGTACTACGAACTCCATAGAGAAACGCGGCGCGCGCGCGTTAGAACAGGGAAACGTAACGGGGGAAACACGTAATTAATCTAATCGCGGGATTCTATTTGTAGACGCGGGGCGCGTGTAGATTCTATTGAATTACCGCGGCTTACAAGGTCTGCGGAGCGCTCGTTGCACGGTGCACGGTGCAGGGTGCCGAGACGCCGCTGCCATATTTCATCGCCAACAAAGGGGATCGAAGCAACGGGCCACACGGAGCTTGGGTCGCCCGGTTGGATACGCTGCGAAAGCATTTTCTGTCGTTGCGGGTGCGGACTCGACGCGCGATCGCGTCCGCTTCCGAGCGGAACCGATGCCAATGTCCCCGAGAAAACAGAGTACGGATACGATACGGTGCACAGTGCGTCGGAACGACCGTTTTTTGGACAAAATTCCACATCTTGAAAACTATGAGTGGTATAAAGAAATGTTTCAAATAAAAGTGATAGAGTATAGGGAATAGTATATGACGATTGTGTTTGTTTGATATTGTTGTAACCTCGAGAAGCTCTGCGAAGGTCCCTTTTAAAATTTCATACGGTAATGTATATTTTTGATTACGGATTCTAATAGCTGAGGTTAAGACATTTTCAAAACACTACGAAATCATTATTTTTACATAAACCGTTGTCAAGATATAAGCATCCAAAGTTAATAATTGTAAAAACCGCTAGGAAGCCAAAATAACCAGTACACATCTTGAACTAAACGATCCTTCACAAATTATTTAATTTTTCACTTTTCAATACGTTGTATACTAATTTTCTTTTATCCGCGTATGTTATAGACACAAACTTTATTTTCACCCGTCAAAACAGTTCGTTTATTCGTAAAGTACCTTATTATGTCGAGTAGGAAAAGATCCTGAAATTTTCGCTTCGCCGCTATTTATACAGTTCTCCTACTCTTATCAACTACCTGAGATTCGTGGAAAAAAATGGCTAGAGCAATTGCTCGGTGTTTATTTACTTTAACCACCGTCCCAGGTACATAAATTCCTGAGCTCGTCCTTGCATGCCACCAACATGCGTAATGACTTTCGCCAGACGGTTAATTTCTATTAAATTTACAAGCACACTTTTTCTCGTTTTCCGAACCTCGCGACCCATTGTAGCCTGGCGGCCCCGGATTTACCTTTCGGTTTTTCCGTGCTCGCTAACAAACCTTCGTGCGAGAAAAACTCCGAAATCGAGGTTTTTTGCGGCCTAAGGTAGACACATTGTATCTACCTTCACACGCTATTGGCTTGAATGCAACAAACGCTTTCGCGCAGTCGCCTGGTGTCAACGAGATTCGGATGTTTGAACTTTGAACTATGCACAATTTCATAACAAATCGAGTAACAATAGCCATCTTCCACTGGTCTCTTACAATTTCGCGTATCATACTTCGCGTATATTTCGCATACATGTGTCTAAACGCAAAATATAACATGAATGCATTTCTATCCGTAACAGCGTACTTGAGGTTATAACACGAGAAAAAACTGGCGTGTCAGATTATGACGAAAGGAACGTTTTTTGTTGCAATTGATGTTCAGTTCCTATTTTCTGGCGAACGCTCATGAATAAGTGGTATTTTAAAAATAAATTCATGTAAACAGATATACATTTTATAAATATTGATTTTTTTATTTTTGCCCTCTTGGCTGACGCACTGTGCGGCGCAGCGTCTCTCACGATACTCCCGAGAACCCCCGATTTCCGGTGAATATTCCTAAATATCTTCCGCCAGCCGCGACGGCTAGGCTCCTGTCTGTATTTTTGCGGCGACACTCCTCTCCTCTCATCCCCTATTGTGTCCTTCTCTCGAACGCGAAGTGCACTCGAGCGGATGAACGCCGGCTTGCGATCGATTACGGTGCGCGTGCTTCTGAATAAAAAAGAAAAAGAGAACGCCTTTTCCCCTCTCCCGCGTCCGCCGTCCTTCTCGCTGGAAATATTGCCGTCGCGAACCCTCCGCTCTACCAAACTCGCTGTAGTTCCTCGATACGCGTTCGCGACCTCCTATCGCTTCTTTATTAATAACTTTCCCCGCTAAATACCCGGCCACGAACGTTAGCCGGCTCTCCAAAATAGCTTGCACGTCCACCGTCGAGAGTAGAATGCAATATTCATCCCCTTCTGCACTGGTCGAATGTTTGTTCGACTTGCACTTTTGGTGCCAGTCGTCATTTTCACCCCCGCATGAAAGTTAAACATTAAAGTCGTTGGACGTGACAGACCACGGTGCTTGCGGGTAGCTATTTTCATAACCGCTAGACTTCGAGACTAGACTTTTTATTTCAAGCATTTGTAATAAAAATGGGTTGGTGAAATTGAACGGAGGAGAAATATTAAGCAGCAAAATGAACTCGTATTCGTTTACCTGTACTGACTCGACTGGTTGAACTGCTTGACTGGACGAAGTGTATTACACTATTCCGCGGGAGTTCTGGCAAACGAGGGGAAACACGTTACGGAGAATATCAAAGAAAATTCGCTTTACGTACGGGACGACTACCGCACGCACAGTTTTACTGTGTTCGAATTGAAAGTTCCCCGCGCAGGCGCATTGTTCGTACGGTAACAATTGAATGTTAGAAATCGAGGAACGTATACGACGTTTAACATTCTATTGTGCGCGAAGCCATCTCTCACCTACTTTCCGCGGCACGCGCGGACCGACTAAATAGAAGCTCCGGCGACGCGAAACTGCAAGTAGACGACGACGACAACGCGGGAGGGTAGAAAATCCGCGCGAAAGAGCAAGTGGAACTAGGCCGACTAATTGTCGGCGGTGAGAGTCGCGCAAACCGGTTTCGCAAACCGGTGGAAACAGTGGAGAATCGTAGCTAAAATTGTATTGTTGGAATTTTGACAAAATTTTTTAGCTGACTGTGCAGCGGTGGGGATTGGAAAATGGGTCAGGGGAAGGATGGGGATGATACTAGAGAAGGGACTAGAGGAGGGACTGGTAGAGGGACTATTGGAGGAGCCATAGCAGAGACTCTACAGAAGACACTAGGGAAAGGACTACAGAACTATAGGAGGGCCTAGAGCAGGGGATTAGGAACGCGATTGAGGAGGGACCAGGGTTGAAGATTAGAGATGGGACCAAGAGAGGGAACGGGGCAGGGATTAGGAAGGGGGCTAGGACAGGATTTAGAGGACTAAAGGAGCGTCTACAGGAGGGGATTACAAATGGGACCAGAGGAGGAGATTAGAAATGGGACCACGAGAGGGAACAGGGCAGGGATTACGAAGAAGACTAGGGCAGGGACTACAGGAGCGTCTACAATTGACGATTACGAACGCGATTGACGATGGACCAGGGGGTAGATTAGAGATGGGACCAACAGAGGGAACGGGGCAGGGATTAGGAGGAGGACTAGGGCAGGATCTAGAGGACTAACTGAGCGCCTAGAGGAGGGGATAAGAAATGGGACTGAGGAGGGACCAGGGGTGGGGATTAGAGATGGGACTAAGAGAGGGTATGGGGCAGGAATTAGGAAGGGGACTACGGCAGGATCTAGAGGACTAGAGGAGCGCCTAGAGGAGGGAATTAAAAATGGGATCGAGGAGGGACCAGGGGTGAAGATTATAGATGAGACCAAGAGAGAGAATGGAGCAGGGATTAGGAGTACTAGAGCAAGATCTAGAGGACTAAAGGAGGGCCTAGAGGAGGGGATTAGAAATGGGACTGAGGAGGGACCATGGAAGGACATTAGAGATGGGACCAAGAGAGGGAACGGGGCAGGGATTAGGAAGGGGACTAGGGCGGGGACTACAGAAGCGTCTTGAAGTGAGGATCAGGAACGCGATCGACGAGGGAACAGAGGGGACGATTATAGGTGGGACCAAGAGAGAGAGAACGGGGCTGGGATTAGGAAGGGGACTAGGGCGGGGACTACAGGAGCGTCTAGAAACGAGGATCAGGAAGGCGATTGTCGAGGCACCAGGGGGGAAGATCAGAGAAACTTACCGAATTTATTTGGTATAACGTCTGGATCAGTTTCTACGGTTTGTTGCGTGTTCTGCAGAGGATACTGCTGGGGTGGCAGTTCGCTGAGTTCCGCTGGTTTCTCGTGTCGTGGTTTCGATACTCTGTCACGTCGCACGCGCACCGCTACCACCAGAATGATGAGCACCAGGGTGACCAGAGCACCGACCACCACTCCGATCAGCGGGGACAGCGCGATCCCCGCATCTTGCCCTTGAACACACATAAATTCCAGGACGATTAGTGCGGCAGACTAACAAGGTTGGCGAGAGCTCGGCAGGCCGGGCGACGCGACGCTTAAACGACCGGCGTAATTAACAAATTCCGCTCGGTCGCGCAGTTTCAGTCAGCGCCCGATGAAATTTACGAGGGCCTGGGGATTGACAAATGAACAACGGCAATTTATTTAAAATTATCACCGACGGTAATTAAACGATGCACGGGACCTGTAATAATCGGCCGGCCGATCGGCTCTCCTCGAATAAATCGTAATATGTCCGTGCATTATTAAACAGGTAATCGCGGGACCGTCCAAATGGCGCGATAATAATCATTATGAACCGACCCGGCAAGCTTTCCGAGAGACGGTTGTTCGCGTGCCACGGGTATAAAATTACCCGCAAGCATGAGCCGCGCGCCAAATCCCTGTCGAGCAATTAAGCGGCCGGATTTTCTTGCGGTTCCTCTTCTTGTCCGCTACTTTGCGGTTTCTTGTTGCTCGTCAGCCAAGAATTCGATGGTGAAACACGATGATTAAAAGTACACAAGCCAAAGCGACTTTCCCCACCCCGAGAATTTTCATTATAGTTGCGCGCCGACAAAAACGTACTTACTCGAACGCTAATGAGTCCGTACACCCTTAGCAAACCTGTTGTGATATTTCCTCTTTGGCGAACAAGTGTCTGAAGTACCAGGAGACAAGTTTATTAACGCAAGCAATCTTCTCGACTGGAATGTTGCTGTATTTCGTATGAAACACAGTGGCGCTACAAGGTCTGCAGACAAGCTCGCTCGCTCGCGATTTTCCAACTAAAAATTCTAAAATAATTCGCTGTTACGTGTACCGTTAGGTAGAACGTTCATGAATTTTTTCGTAATGTTTTGCTGAGCGGAACAGTCGAGATAGAGCATGATTCATTAAACCGTGCTCACCCTGTAACTACCCTTGTGGCGCACTGACTTGAAACTTGTCACAGAGGGTATTTTTGGGAGGCCTGTCGAAAGCAAAAGTTAGTTTGGTTTGTCGGAATTTTTCAGCATCTAATTCAAAGTCTTTTTCATGAAAATTGAACTTGCAACGACGAATATCGTCCTTTTCATTCTACTTTCCATAAAAATTAGAATTTCCACGAAGAAGCAGAATGTACGTGTAAGGCAGGGTGTTAAATTCTTCAGCAAATTAGTTGTGCAAACTGTTGCGATCGCTGAGGGGGTTGAAGCTGGTAGCGCGAGGTATCAGTCGCTCGTGTATAGGGGTTGCTCGCGATCCGATTCCCTCGCGGCGCGCGGAGTTGTCGAAACGCTTGTCCTTTGATCCGGCAAAGGCTCGTTAACCGTGTAACAGCGCGGTACATGTAAACGATGCGTGGAAAATGCCGGAAAACACTCGGCGCCCGGTATAATCGGGTTTCGGGAATGTTCTCGAGTTCCCCCTTCAGCTTCCACCTAATTTGAAGCAACGCGAGAAAGCGCGGACGAATGTACGCGCATACGTCTCTATTCTCGTTTCGTGCGTTGACTCAAGTGCTCTCTCATTCTCTCTCTCTCTTCTTCTCCCTTCACTGTGCCTCCGGTTCTCCTTTTTGTTTCGGTCTCTCCCTCCAGGCAGCTCTGCGTGTATTAAATACCGCACGAACACAGCCCTTTTTTTCACTTCGTCGCAATCAGACCGAACCAGACCGAAAAACCGCAAATTAGAACGAAGGATTAACCACAACCCTTCGCCGCTGTTTACCGTCTCTCCAATTTTTTGGACGATGGTCGATAGAAAACATACGCGTCGAATATTTCTCTAAATACTACAAAGTCAGGTGCTTCATCGCGCTATATTCAATGCTGACGAATCTGTACAGAGTGTACCAAATTTTACTGTCATGGTTTTGGCAGACGGTTGTACACCTTCCGATCGGAGGAGATTTGTTGAAAGAAATTGCCGCAAAATTGATCTTCACCTTGAAATTCAAGGTGAAATTTTTGTATATTTTTTTTGTGCGTAAAATGCGATACAAGCATTGAAAAATTTGACTTTGAATTTTTAGGTTAAAGTCAGTTTTGCGGCAATTTCTTTTATTAAATCTCCACCGTACAACCATCTGGCAAAACCATCACACTAAATTTTGTTACACCATCTACATATTTTCAGAAGTAACACGTAAATCTAGTCATTGAGCATCTAACAGATCCAGAAGTTACATCACCTTCATCTTCTTGATCTTAATGAAGTTCTAGAAACATATTTTTCTTTAGCATCTATCGTTTATTCTCAAGGGGTGAAAACAGCCCTTAAAGTTTGGAACAATATTTGGTCGAATATCTCGGCAACTGTTAGAGTTAGAGGGGTAGTTCAAACGGGAACTGTATTTTTAAAAATACATTAATAGAAATGCATTAAAAATTGCACCTATTGTTGATTTTTCCACCGAAATGCGGAAGTGTACTTTCTCCTTCGACCATCTCAAGAAGTCTAAAATAAAATAGCAATGTTTTCTAAAATACATTAGCAGAAATGCATTAAAAATTGCACCTATTGTTGATTTTTCTACCAAAATGCGGAAGTGTATTTCCTTCTTCGACCATCTCAAGACGTTAAAATAAGACAGCAATGTTTTTTAATATACATTACTAGAAATGCATTAAAAATTGCACCTGTTGTTGATGTTCCACCGAAATGCGGAAGTGTATTTCCTCCTTCGACCATCCCATACGTCTAAAATAAGATAGCAATGTTTTTTAATATACATTACTAGAAATGCATTAAAAATTGCATCTGTTGTTGATGTTCCAACGAAATGCGGAAGTGTACTTCCTCCTTCGACCATCTCAAGAAGTCTAAAATAAGATAGCAATGTTTTCTAAAATACATTAGCAGAAATGCATTAAAAATGACACGTTTTGTTGTTTTTCCACCGAAATGCGAAGTGTATTTCCACCTTCGACCATCCCATTCGTCTAAAATAAGAGAGCAATGTTTTCTAAAATACATTAGTAGAAATGCATTAAAAATTGCACCTATTATTGATTTTTCTACCAAAATGCGGAAGTGTATTTCCTCGTTCGACCATCCCATACGTCTAAAATAAGATAGTAATGTTTTCTAAAATACATTAGTAGAAATGCATTAAAAATTGCAACTATTGTTGATTTTTCTACCAAAATGCGGAAGTGTATTTCCTCGTTCGACCAT
>CM052197.1:5106409-5120909 GCA_028455805.1 Lasioglossum figueresi
CTCAGGTGTAACAAACTGGAGCAAGATAAAAATTTTCTACCTCAATTTGTAACAAACTGGAGCAAAATAAAAATTCTGTACCTCAGGTGTAACAAACTGGAGCAGAATAAAAATTTTCAACAATTGTTATATTATTTTCAATCTTCTAAACACATTAAGAAAGAGAATAATTACCTATTTCACACCATCTTGTTGCAATTTAGTTGGACACTTTAATATTGCATAAAGATCCGCTGTCCACGAATCGTAGAATAATAATAATAAACGCTCTTTCTGAATGAGTCTTCATTGCGTCAAAAAACTACCGACACATCCTCATTCAAACTTCCCTCATGAGAGGTACTCAAAAATGGTTTGTTTCTCAAAGTTAGTAGTACCATGAAATATTACGCCGCAGATTTTGATCTCGATCTGTCGCACAGTTGGTGTGTTTTATTTAAGATGTCTTAGCATTTTCGTTTGACATAAAGTAGACATAATACAAATGTATCCAAATCCAACAGGAAAACAAGCTGTAGCGAAGCCGCTGTAGAATGAAGAATGTATGATTCAGCATAAAGTTTGTGGGAGACGATCGTCTCGTTGGGACAGCGACAGACAGCAATATCTGAGAAACGGACTACAGAGAGAAGGAAAGGAAGAGGAAGAGAGAGAGAGAGAACCCTTTTAATATCTCGGGTCCAGGGTCGAGGAAGTAATTCTCGGGCGGTGAGTCCCGTCTAATCCGCGGCGAGATCGATCGATCACCGGGGGTACAGCGGTGGAAAAGAGAGACCTCTCGCGTGAGCGTTTCATTAATTGAAAACGGCTGCCGGAACGTAAGTCGTCTTAGTCCGTGGGATGGACAGGGGGTAACATCGATTCGGGGTTAGCCTTACGTTCGAATTAATCCAGGTGAGCCGAAGTTAGATCTGGCTTCGGCTAAGCTGGGCTTTTTGGTGACTTAGCCGACCACGTGACACCGAATCTCCGTCTTAGCCGGGGACCGGATATACGTAGCCAGCAACCAGGGTCTAGCAGGTATAGTAGCCTAACCGATCCGAGACGAGCCCCGACTTTCCCGTTTCGCGGAGGGGAAACGTTCGCCTAACGTTCGGCCAAGGTCCTCCCGGTAAATTCCAGCATTTGCCGGATGACCGGGGGGATTAGGGAACGTTTGCCGAAGGCTCGCTGGTTCGAGAGATCCTTCGACGACTTTCGTCGCGGACAAATCCTCCGTCCTCCCCTCGGCGGACCAACGCGTCGAAAAACCTCGGAATTTTTACTGCACGCCGCGGCGAACGCGACCGCATCGACCGTTTAGGAAGTTCGCAAAGCCTCCGCGCGCCTCGGACCACGACCACCCTCTCGCGGATCAGGTTTTTCCCCCGCGTTAAGACCGATTAGCGATCTAAACTTCGATGAACTCGAGTTCGGGATCCTCCGGCTGACTCGGCCCGAGAAAGGGATCCTGCACGAGGATCGACGGCCCAAGGACCGGTTTATCTTTAGTACCCCGGCGCCAGACGTTTCTTCGCGTGGAACTCGATTAAACTTCCATTGCAACTTTTACGAGACATTGTCCGGGCTTAGGAGGGTGTACGACGGAGAGTCTAGCGATCTTCATTGCCCTCGTAGCCCCGCGATGGCCCCGCCGCGATCTGTTACAAATCTGTAATTGATTCTCCTTGGAGTCATTCGACAGCGGTCGCGTCAGTCATCCGGTTGTTGCCAGAGAAAATAGTCTGCTCGATCGCAAGACGTGCGGTTAATTCAAGACAACGTAGCCGCTCAACGATCGTAACTAGGAAGCGGATGTTAACACGATATAAAAATTGTCTGCGTTTATTGCGGAAATACAATCAATTAAAACTAACATAACTCAAGGGGGTACACACCGCAGGAGCGGGGATAGTTTTGGGACAATTGTCGGCCAGACATTTCGGACGTTTATCGATAAAATACTGTATTAAGCAGTCGTAGTACCCGAACGAGCAAGCTATAGACAATTTCGAGGATCGTTGGGGAGATCGTTCGCCGGAAACATCGATCGGCTGCGCGATGCTCGTGGCTTCCGGTCGGAATCGTTCGATAACGTCGCGCGTCAGCGTCCGCGATGTTTCATTGCGGCGCACACACACCGGAAACGCGCGTCGCGTCGGGTTTGATCGGGCTTTAATTGAAGTAACGTACGACGCCGGTTCGGAGCTGTGTTCCCGCTTCGGAATCGCGGGTGAGGAGGACAGACGTGTATCGGCGATGGCGCTTGCGCCCGCGATGAATTACACCGACGCGACGCGCGACGCCGCGCCGAGGTTCGATTACGCTAACGACACGCGTAAACACGCGAAACGGCACGCGCCAGATCGCTGCAAACGAACTGTCGTCGCTTCTCTGTTAACCGGGCGACACGGCGAGACCCGGCGCGCGTTTGTGCGATGGGAACGTGTCACGATCCGCGACCCGTTCCCGTTTCCAGGTCCCGTTCCGGCCCTGCGAGCCGGAATCGCGGAATTCGATTTTGCCGGCGCGTTTACCGGCCAAACGAACCACCCTCCATCGGCAATCTCGGCAGCCGCGGTTCGATGAACCCCGTGTTTCGTATAATTTCATCCCTGTTTTACATCCACCAACCGCGCGGTCCGCGGTCGACCATCGGCCCGCGATCGATCGGAAATCTCTTGAGGATCGACGGTTTAAGGTCGATTCATACGCGTCAGTTCCCGGCATCCGTCAAAATAAAGTTACACAGGGTTAAGCGAGACTGTTCGCAACCGGGAATGACTGTCCGAATGTTACACTGTACAACAAATTTCAACTTTTTTAACAATAGGTTTATGGAGCTGTAGAAATTACTATTTCACATTACTTTATGAACGTAACAAGGATGCGTCTATCGAAATTTTTGGCTATTTTTCTAATAATGTATACCCAAAGAAATAAATTTGGTAAATAATTCCTCAGGGAAGCGCCTTTACAATCTTTACTGTCATCTTGACGGGTCCCGTAAATCTAGTGTTAATGTTTCACTATAACTGTTGCGCGTCCCTTATAGAGTTTTTTGCGCTTATTCCGAATCTGCCCTTCGTTTTTTCCCTACACGCACAGTTCTTGAGAAACATGACTTTGAAAGAAAAACCTATTTTTCAATTTTAAACAAATATTGTGATGTTGTTATATAAGATATTGAATTGTTCTTTACGGAAAAAGATTCTGCAGACTTTCCGAATACAATGGTATCCAATATCAATACATTATGATTGTTTAAGCATATTTAAACAGTGATTGAAGACGGAGAGACGTCACTTTTGCACCCATTTTTGAGGATATTTTTCAATTTATATAAAAAAATAAGGGTCCAGCGAACGCGACTGATTTCTAACCAGTTTTCAATAAAAAAAAATGTAAAGAAAAATATAAAACATCCCGATTTTGCGAGTGTCGTTGCACTATTAGACGAACGATTATTATTATTTATATTATTTCGGGCGAAATAGCACGACGATAGGTTTGTCCCACTTTTTCGTTCCTCGTTTCACTTGTTTGTACCTTAAGTAGTGGAGGAACGTGGCAGATTTCTTACTAGTTTTCAATAAAAAAGGTAAATTATATTATTTCGGGTGAAGTAGCACGACAACATAGGTCTGTCCCACTTCTTCGTTCCTCGTTCCAATTTGTTTGTACCCTAATTAATGGGAGAACGCGACAGGTTTCTTACTAGTTTTCAATAAAAAAGGTAAAGAAAAATATAAAACATCCTCAATTTGCCAAAATGACGAGTGCCGTCGCGCTATTAGACGAACGTTTATTATTATTTATATTATTTCGGACGAAATAGCACGACGACAGGACTGTCCCACTTCTTCGTTCCTCGTTCCACTTCTTTGTACTGTAAATAGTGGAGGAATGTGACAGATTTCTTACTAGTTTTCAATAAAAAAAAGTAAAGAAAAATATAAAACATCCCCAATTTGCAAAATGACGAGGGTCGTCGCTCTATTAGACGAACGTTTATTATTATTTATATTATTTCGGACGAAATAGCACGACGACAGGACTGTCCCACTTCTTCGTTTCTCGTTCCACTTCTTTGTACTGTAAGTAGTGGAAGAATGTGACAGATTTCTTACTAGTTTTCAATAAAAAAAAGTAAAGAAAAATATAAAACATCCCCAATTTGCAAAATGACGAGGGTCGTTGCACTATTAGACGAACGTTTATTATTATTTATATTATTATTTATATTATTTCGGGCGAAATAGCACGACGACAGGTCTGTCCCACTTCTTCGTTCCCCGTTCCACTTGTTTGTACCCTAAATAATGTGGGAACGCGTCAGATCTCTTACCAGTTTTCAATAAAAAAGGTAAAGAAAAATATAAACCATCCCGAATTTGCGAAAGCGACGGGTGTCGTCGTTCATCAAATAAACGTCGAAGATTCGTACCGATTGAGAATCGTTACGGTAGGCGGGTTAGCCGAACGGTCGACGGTGTTCGGCTTAATTCCGGGTGCTGGTTCGCGTAGTTCGAAAGAGAAATCTGGCCGGAATCGATTCGGCGGCGTGCACGACACGCTTCCCGGCAATCCCTGACGAGGCGGTATCGCGTCTGAGGTTGAGGCACGTCAGCTGCATCGACTTCTCAGAGTCGTATCAGATTAGAGAGGATCGTGGGATTTCGCGGAAGCGAGGAGAGCGCGCGTCGTTCTTTGTTCCCGCAACTAGACGAGACGAGAGACAGGTTTGGGCACTGTCCACGAAAATCTTTCGCGGCCCGACTCGATTTCGGGAGCAACGATTCAACGTTATCGGTAGATTAGCGAGAAGCACGCCTCGGAGCCAGAGGATGAAACGTTCTCTCCGGGCTGATTCGATGGCTCGTGGAATCGGTGTCGCGGTTTCTGTAAGGCCGAGGTGGAGGAAGGCATAATTCGGATATCCGGGAACGGTAGTCGTCGCTCGATTGCCCGCGGGTATTCGAATTAAAGCGAAATCCTTGGAGAAGAGAAGACAGAGAGCGAGAGAAGGTGGTAAGAGTAGCAGAGGTCTGGGTCGCCTCTGCGTTAGATAAAGGATTCCATCGACACTAGCGGAATTTCGGGGGCGGATCGCACGATAATTGAGATTAGGGTACCTGGCCTTAAGCCTTTCCGTGGCTGCGACGATCGGCCAATCCCCTCGATAAGCGTTTATTATGGACGAGATTCTCAAGATCCGCGAGTATATCGCCGGTTGCCTTCTCCTCTTCGTCTCTTCTCTGCCCTCTTCTATGCGTCTGTTCCTACTCCCGTGACCCCGGAGCCCCTCTACGGGCCAATCCTCTTCGGGTCACGGAGATTGCGCCGGTAATTGCTCCTCGATTTCACCTACGTACACACGGCTTTCTATTGTTGCACATAAGAGCACGATCTCCCTCTCTCTCTCTCTCTCTCTCTCTGTCTCTCATGTGTACACACGAGTATGGCTACGAGAGCGCGTGGAGCCGACAGATAGATAGAGAGAGGAAGATAGGGACGCTTCGCGCCGGCAATCACCGACCAACTCTCGAGACTGTTCCGGCTGATTGCAATTAAGAGGATACCAAACCGTCATCGACGTCGATACTCGACCGTTTCGCATTAGCATCCGGAGAGCACCGTCTAGCTCGTAAAACGGATCAACCCTCCTCTCGACCACGCGAGAAACGACCAGCGAGACTTTTCCGAGCATGATCGATCTCCCTTTCCGAACGAACGTCGCACGGCGAGCCGGAAACCCGTTTTTCCTGGCGAAAATTTCAGGCAATTCTCGGCCCCGTGCCCCGTGGGGCAGTTCGGCCTCGGCTTGTTGGCCCCGGGAGCAGATCCAGTCGTTTCGTCGAACGCTAAACTCGATAACGATCGATAGGGCGTTGGGGCCGGTTGTTTTGCGGGCAGGAAACTTCATCGAACGGTCCGCGAACCCTCGGGACAAGGGCGTTCGTGTTCCTTTTTGCCGAAGGCCGCTAGTTAACCCCTTTCTCGGGGCCGGTGCGTCGGAGGAATTTTTTTTCCGTTCGCCACGCAGCGGAACGAGCATCGAATTAAGGAAAGCAATTACAGATAATGGTCCCTACGGCACCCGCCGGCGGATCTGCGCGGATGTCGGGGCTGCGGAAGAGCGGGCAGAGAGGTGAAACGGGACACGGTCGCGAGAGAAAGAAAGAAAGGTAGAAAGAGGGTCGGGAATCGGGAGAGACAGAGGTAACGGTAGGGAAGAACCCATCCACGAAAGATAGGAATGTACAGGGTGGTCATTAAGCGGCTGCGCCTTCTCCGCCATCCCTTCCCGCTCGTTTTCTCTCTGTTCAACCCCCGGTCTCGCTCCCCGTCGCTTCTGCCGCTCGTCTTTTTGGACATTAAGCCGTTTCGCGTGCGGTAATTTTCCCCGGGTCATTTTTGCCGCTCTTCTTGCTCCGTCGTTAACTTCACTTAGCTCTGTTTACCCCCCCCCCCCCCCCGCCCTTTTTCTCTGCCCCCCCGAACCACGGTCTCCAAAGTCTGCTACGCAGCACGTTTCTCCCGTCCCCCCCTCTGTCTGTCTGTCTGTTGCTCTCCCCTAGCAAAACGTGAGAGTTTTCTCCTTGTCGACTTATTTCGTCGGAGGCCGAACTACCCCGCTTTCACCCCTTCAGCATAATTAGCGTCCTGGCCTCTCTGCCTCGGACACTGACCTTTCGATGCGATGTCCAGCAAATTAGAATAATAATCGGCGCGTGGATCAATCCTCGTCTCATCGTTCATGTACAGGGTGTTTCGTCTAAAACAGGACATCCAAATATCTCTTCTATCTCTGATAATAAAAAAAATGTTCCTAACGTAATTTAAATGGTATCGAAAGACGAATCAGATGGGAGAATCGTTTTTTATGGATTGTAATTTTTTAATCGTTTCTTTCAAGGTCACTCGTATTTTTTTAAATATATACACACATTTTTTGTTGTTGTATGTTATAGCAAACACATTATTAAGCACTCGTCCATGTTTAATAGCACGACCGTGAAATGCCCGTGAACTCTAAAATTTGCTAATCAATGCAGAACTTACTTTCAGCGACATTTCAGATTTCAACGGTAACAGAAATTCGAAACACATGCGTATGGTTGAATTAATGAGCAAAACGTTTATCAGAGATCAGAGACAGATCGGAGAAGATCCTCCTTCTCAATCTTATTTCTGCAGAGATGTCCGCTGATAAACTTTTACTTATTTACTTATTTATTTCGAAAATAGTGTGCGATTGAAAACAACGTTGACGAGGTCCGACTAGCAAATAGTTGCTACTGTGGTAAACCGTATAATTTATTATTTATTTCAAGCAGGAAAGATGAACTGACCGAAGTGTACAATAGTTGTGCGATTAGAAAACTAAACATTAACCTAGACTATTAATCATTCAACTACACGATAACAACTTAAACTAACTACTTCAACTTCTCACAAGCTACTCACTCCTCCAACTCATCCCTCTTCTAGCAGAAACTTGGTTTTCCCCATTCTTACCCCCTCCGTAGGCTCCACCATGCCCAAAAGTGTCATAAACATCGTCGATGGGGACGAAGGCCCATCGTCGCTTGCAACCTAACGCTGGTCAACGTTGCTTAACTTTTTTATGGCCCTTTTCCGGTAAATATCCTAAACTATCTAAGGGTGCGTTCCGTTTCACGCATCAAGCGCATGGATCGCATTCGATGTGATGCGCGCATGGATATCGTTCCGTTTCACTAATGCGCATGATGCGCGCATTATATATAACGCTAACGATAACGCTTTACCATGCATTTGATGCGAATCAAAAATGGCTTTGCTTTGCTCAGCATTGCTTTGATACTCGGTTACTAGTTGTCGTAAAAATGGTTAATCTGTAAAATTATCGTTCGTTACATTCGAGATTATGTAATTCATTTAGTAATTTTTATAATTTTTTGTAATTTATGTAATGTGAAAAATAAGGTGGTTCGGATGCCACCGTAATAAACAGTAGGTCCCGCTGAAAAGGCGATAGGGAGAGTGGAAAGAAGGGAGAGATTGGTAAATGGATTTGAAACCCTGAGGGGACCAAATAATCATATCAATCGATCTGTATCAATCAATGTAATGTGAAAAATATATTGATTGTATATATTTATACCTTCAGTTTCCCTCGCGACACTTTCTTTATCGAGTAAGAGCGTCAACACCTCATTACTTTCTTGTAAAATTACAGGAGACTCTACTCGGTCCATCTTTACAGATGTTTGTCTTCGCACTGTGCGGAATGTGCTTCGCTCGCGTTCATTTGCATCTACTTTTTTCAAATTTACCGCTAATGCATCGACTTCGCATCGAACGCTTCACCTCTGAACTGTGGTAGCTGATGCACGGGTGATGCGCGAGAGGTGGTGGGAATCTAGGGAATTCTGAGCGCTCTGATGCGTGCATCGAATGAAACGGAACGGTTCTCTATGCGATCCATGCGCTCGATGCGTGAAACGGAACGCACCCCTAAAATATCTCTAGAGTATACCTAACGTCTGTATCTTAAAACTATATACCGGATATATTCCCGAATATTCCCGAATATTCCCGATACCACGCTACTAAATGGTTGACTACCGGGACAATTACACCGCGACGTTTACGTTTCGTTCAGTTCCAATCGCAGCAGGGACACGAACGCGGCCTAACCAGAAGAGTAATAACGCGTGAAACGGTTGGCGGGCGCATCGGTTGATAAACCTCGGTGTCGCGGTCGTAGACGGGAGAAAAGTGTGCGCGAGAGAGATGGAGAGAAAGCGGGAGAGACACGGGCGTAAAAATGTAAAACGATTTGTCGTGGTGAGCGGGTAGTGTGTCACTGGGTGACGTCGTGTGTACACGCGCGATCGTAAATATCAGCGTGGCGTGGAGTTTACAACGAGGTAAAACGGAGGGCACCAAATCAATTGTCAGTAAAGTGATTTACGGTCGCGGCGGCGTCTATCAATTTGCGAGGCGGGGGATGCGAGCGAGCAGAGCGAGCAGAGCGAGCGTGGGACGACGCGGGCGTAGTACATCGGCCTCGCCTAAGCGAGCCTAGGCGAGCCGGAGAGCCCTCGCCCTAGCTTTGCCAAAGCGCGAGCTACCAGCCGCCGCGACTCCTCGTACATCAACTTCTCGACGTTCAAGAACAAACGACCATTACTTACCCCCACCTTCTACACCTGTCTCTTTCTCTCCACTTCCCCCATCCCTCTCTCTCTCTCTCTTTCCCACCCTATTTCTCCTTCCATTTATCCGGCTCTCGCAAGGGAAGGACCCCCGGCTGTCCCACCTTGATTTTAACGAGCTTTTCGATTAGCTCGTCCCGCAAGTCCTGTCGATTTTTAACCCTTTAAACGAACCATTCGAACACTTACGTTCATTGCAGTTCTTTCACCTCTTAACTGCGGAATTTAGTTTGAAAAATCACCGACTGAGCGCGGATTTAAAATCAAGCAACGACGAGTATACGAGTACACGTCGAACGCAGTGCAAATGTACAAATTTTCCATTACAAATTTTACGAAAAACGAGGAAGGATTACATTTTTATTTGATGAGAAATTAAATTGCAGTATCCGAAAAAGAATGAGAACTTTATTATAATCGTTTCGTTTTGCGTCTTTACAGCTGTCGAACCGTGTTCCGTCTCTCTGTGTCGTCACACACGGCGGGCCGTTAAAAGTTTTAAATAGCTGAGCGGTGGTTTGACATAGAATATGTGGTTTGACATAGAATATTCCTACAATTATTCATTTTTGAAAAGGTTATTGTTAACCGCAATAGAGTTCTGGATCGACGTGTATACACGTCGAACGCAGTTAACTGGTTAATCTGTTCTTTGCTACTATTTATACACTCCTCAAAAGAATTTACCCTTAGCACTCGAATGGTGACTCAGAGTCGCCACTAAAAATTGCTGTATCATTATTCAGAATATTGTTTAGATTAAATGTTTACTTGATATCGATCGAAAAACTTGTAAATACAATTCAAAATGATGATTTACTCGCTATGCAAATTTGTGAAAGTGCTTTCCTGGGGAATCATTTACCAAATTTATTTCTTTGGGTATGTATTATTGGAAAAATAGCCAAAAATTTGGATAGACACATCCTTGTTACGTTTCTAAAGTAATGTGAAATAGTTATTTCTACAGCTCCGTAAACCTAGTGTTAAACAATGGTTTGAAAGCGCGAAACCTCTAGTTTCAGATGCTCCGTTTCAAAATTTTACTATGTTGTCTTTTTTACAAAGTTACGGCGAGACGAAGACAACATTGACGGTTAACAAAAATTTTGTGCAACTTTGGAACATCACACGGGGTGCAACAAATTTTTTTGAGAAATCTCATTAATATCACTTGAAAGGGCTATCTTTCCTGTGTACATTGCGTGGTTGTTGATTATTGTGCGATTTTTTTTGTTCGAGTTATTCAACATCGAAGCAAATGCTGGCTTTTTCACTTTGACCGGCTCCAGAAAGCGAACAAATTATCGTACAATCTTGTGCAAAAAAGCAATATAAAGAGCGTTTCTTTCTTTTCATGGCACTTCTTTTGTTTTTTCGATTTCATTAACATTTCGATGTACCAGGTGTTTCTGAAAATATGCTTAAAATATGCAAAATTTCCATTTTTCTTTTAACTCGCTATATCTCGGCGAGAAATGATCGCAATACCATTGTCTGAACATCAGATTAATGCAGAGATTCTGCCGATTCGATCGAGTACCCTATGATCTTGCTGCGACAATTTTTTACCTATGGCAGCTGTGTCTGAAATTAGTGATTCGCAGAAAATGAGGCTAATAGCGCGAGTTTGTCGCGTCGTCGTTCACGACGTACACATAATAAAAACATAGTAAAAACTTAAAACCGAGCATCTGAAACTAGAGGTTTCGCGCTTTCAAACCATTGTTTAACGATATCGATACAGCAATTAGGGCCGGACTTATGATCGTGTAAACTGGTAGCAATTTTTCGGGTTCGCAGAGGTGATCCCTTAATTCTTTTGACGATTGTATTTCTTTCTCGATTTAAAATTAATATTATCAACCATGCCCATTATTTTCATTGCAATTCCGACACATGGTAATTCTTTTTTATAAATTACCTAGTGAAATCCTTCTAATCCTTCTGTTTGAAACTTTCGCACGACGCTGTACGTTTGATATGTGATATGAGAGACCTGTGATGCAGCACGACGCAAGAGCTCGTTAAAATCGAAGTCGGACAGTTTGGATCCTTCTCTTGTCCGACCGCATTTGATTATCTTTCGATTCGCCCTTCGGAAGAGAGAGTGAGAGAGACAGAGAGGGGGGAGGGTGGTTAGAGGGTAGGGCCTGAGAGAGTCACGGCTACTTACCATTAAAACTCCCCTCGTTGGAAGTCGATCGGTGAAACGACAGGTTCCCTAATGAACGGGCCGAAAGTCGATTAGCGCGTAATTAGGACATTAGCTGGAAACTCGCGGCATTTAAATACGCCGGCTTCTCTCTCGACCCTCCGCGCGCCAACCCTGAAACCCACCCCGAACCTTCGCGTTCTTCCGCGTCGCCTTTTCTATCTCGGCGGACGATCTGGAATTTCTGGGGCGCGGCGCATTTCACATTTCTCGACGAGGACAATCAAATCTGCGTTTCTTTAAACGTGAAATACATTCTGCCCTTTCAAACAATTCGTCCGAACTAGTTTCACGCGTCGTTGCCGCGCAAGAATAGTAACATTAGTAACATAACTCTGAAAAATAGATTTTTCAGGACAGCCATTTCAAAGTTTCTTGTTTCGAAGAACGACACAACCGCATTCCAGCGGTCATTTTTGGAAGTAGCAATATGTCGTTCTTCCACAGAAAAATATGGGGATTGTGCTATACATTTTTACAATGAACTCGAAATTGCACAAACGACGTATTTATCGGTAGACAGCGTAGATTATGCATTTATGACTGTTATCGATACAAACTTTATATTCACCCGATACAAATATTGTTATACAAATATGTGTCCACGTGGACGAAACAGGAGAAATAATTCCCCTAGTCTTATCAACTATTTAATTTTATTTGGTTGTATTATTTGATTCTAATTGATTGTATTTGATTGTATTATTTGATTGCATTTGATTGTATTTGATTGTATTTGATTGCATTTGATTGTATTTGATTGTATTACTTGATTGTATTTGATTGTATTTGATTGCTGATTGCATTTGATTGCATTTGATTGTATTTGATTGTATTATTTGATTGCATTAGATTGTATGTGATTGAATGATTTGTTTGTATTTTGATTGTATTTGATTGTATTTGATTGTATTTGATTGCATTATTTTATTGTATTTGATTGCATTTGATTGTATTTGATTGTATTATTTTATTGTATTAGATTGTATGTGATTGAATTCTTTGATTGTATTTTGATTGCATGATTTGATTGCATTTGATTGCATTTGATTGCATTTGATTGTATTTGATTGTATTATTTGATTGCATTAGATTGTATGTGATTGAATTATTCGTTTGTATTCTGATTGTATTTGATTGTATTTGATTCTATTGCTTGATTGTATTTGTTTGAATTTGATTGTATTATTCGATTCTGATTATTTAATTTCTAAGTATTTGATTGTATTATTTGAATTAATTTGATTGTATTATTTGACTGTGTTTGATTCTAAGCAAAATCGAATGATGTTATAACATTATTCTTGACATAACAGGCAATGCGTTTTCGTATAACTTCTGAATGTTTGCATAAGGTTCCGCAGTCAACTAAGAAGTGTCTTGTAGTATCGCAGAGTGTATGGCACTTGATCGCATCTCTAGTTAAAAGCGACGTAATGTCCCATTGTCCAGGATTCTCGAAGGAAACGGTTTTCAGGAGCGACCCGCGACGCTGCACCGGCTTGCAGTGGCGCAGGCCGGTCGCGGCCGCTGCCGTGCGACCTAAGTAGCGTGACGTACACACACAGAGAGCCGGGGGTGAGAGAGAAAGAGAGAGAGAGAGAGAGAGAGAGAGAGAGAGAGAGAGATACTGGTAATGGGCGTGGTGCATTCGTCTCGGTGTGTTGTCTCGGGGGTGGCGATCCGTCTTGCTTACCAGCCCCGTCGCTGACACCACCCACTCGGGAGGAACGAGAGGGAGGGGAGGAACGGCAGGAACAGCCGGCATCCGTTTCGTTGCCGGTTAGGAACCCGCAGCCGGAAACCCAGCAACGACCTTGCCCGCTGGATCCCCCGAACCGTTGTTAATCTCTGGGCAATCGGTGCCGGTCACTGTATCGATCAACGGTCAGCCTAACGCGGCCCGTTTCGCCTTGAACGCGCGTTCCTCGTTCGATTAAACTCACGCGTGACACGTGATTTTTCATTCTGTCGCTTAGCCTACCCTCCGCTCGACTCCGAGCTACTTTTTTTCCGATCCGCGGAGAACCGCCCCTCTCCCACGGGGAACAACATAGTCTTTCGTCTCCTCGGTGTCTCAAGGACGCGCCGAATTAGGAAAACGTGAAGCCGATTAGCCTTCGCTGCGTAACCAACGCGTCGCTAGACCACGTATACGTACGCGAGGATTGCGAGAGTCCGCGATTCCACTCTTGATTTCTTAATAATGCAAAGCTGGGGTTTTTTAGTCGTCAAAATCGCTAGATGAAAGATCAATTTAGAGGGCTATATGCCTCAAAAGTCCTACTTTTACGTTTACGACGCGTAATTCTCATTATTCGACAGCATATCGACAGCCACGATAGGCGGCAGCACCGTCGCCTGTCCATTGCTTCTCGCGGCTCCGCGACATGCTGTCGAACAATGAGAATTACGCGTGGTAAATATAAAAGTAGAACTTTCGAGGCGAATAGCCCTTTAGACTGATCTTTCATCTTGCGATTTTGACTATTAAGAAACCCCGTCTTTGCGTTATTGAGAAGTTAAGAGTGGAATCCCGGACACTTGCAATCCATAAATCCATAACATCCGCAGTCTAGTTGTGAATCAAATTTTAAGAGGAAATAAAAAGTGGATGGCTATATTAAACCACCTTCTCTTCTAAGATTCGCAAATCCTCCAAAATCCTACTTTTACGTTCATAGGTGATTTGAAAAAAAGTCAGACAGGTATCAGCTACCGGCATATATATCACAGAATTTTCTCCGAATTTTTAATCGAGTGTCGTAGGCGTAACAAATCGAAACGACGAAGAGATAAAATCTGTGGAGGAAATGCCGATTTTCTGTAGAAGTTTCAGAATGTCGTCGTTCATATTTTTACAGTGGTTTCGAATTGTCGTGGCCATGGTCCCACAATTGTTTCAGAATATTTATCGAGGTGTATCGTGATTTAAAAAAATATTAACACCGATTACGAACGTGTTGGGAAAATACCTTCTTCTTGGTCTCAGAAATTATACCTTTCAAGGAAGTACAATTTTAAAATGCACCCACTCGTTTCTGCCATAATTACATAAAATATTGTGGCCATTGTCCCAGAATTTTTTCAGAATATTTAT
>CM052197.1:5136587-5188489 GCA_028455805.1 Lasioglossum figueresi
AGAAGTCTAGAGCCTACTTTACAATCCTAGAGTTACAGGATCTTAAGGTTCAAATGGCCCAAGATCCTACAGTTACAAAGTTTCAAAGCCTGCAGGTCTCAGAGTTCCAAAATCCCAAACTCTCAAAGTCTCAAGATTTCAAGGTCCCAAAGCCCCCAAGTTGCAAAGTCCCAAACTGTCAAAATCCCAAACTCTCAAAGCCCTAAACTCTCAAAGCCCCAAACTCTCAAAGTTCCAAGATCCAGGAGACGTGGAGTGCTAGTCCTAAAAGTCTAGAGCCTCCTTTAGAGTCCTAGAGTCCCAGGATGTTAAGCTTCTAATGATCCAAGATCCCAAAGTTCCAAAGTTTCAAAGCTCCCAGGTCTCAGAGTTCCAAAGTCCCAAATTTTCTACGTCTTAAATTCTCAAAGTCCCAACATCGCAAGGCCCCAAAGTCTCCAAGTTGCAAAGTCCTAAACTCTCAAAATCCCAAGGTCCCAAAGTCTCAAAGTTCTAGAATTCTAGAGTCCTAGAGACCTAGATACCTAAACTCCGTGGCAAATATCCCACAGTCCCCAAACACAGGGGCTCCAAAGTCTCAGAGTCCTTGAATCCGAAGATCTAGAGCGCTGGCATGACTCGAACAAACACCTGTCGCCCATAAACAAGCGTTATCCTTTTCGCCAAACTATTATAAACCCCGATGCCGCTGTTTACTTCGCCGCCACCAGGGATACGGCACAATTAATCGCAACACAGCGGCGGTATAAACGAGACACGCGCGACAAACAGTGGAAGATCGGGATAAAGACAAGCGTGGCTGGGGGTGTTCCTCCGTCGCGGGGGCGGCTGGGCGATAAAAGACAAACGGAAACGCTCGAGTTGGCTACAGGAAACGGTATCGTTCTATCGTTTCTACTCTGGCGGAACGACGAGCTGGAAAACAGGGGTGGAAACTCGAAAGGCTCGGGCGGCTAGAGACAGACACGGGGACGAGAGAAAAGAAGAGGGAGAAAGAGAGAGAGAGTACTGCAGCAGCCGGCGGGCGGAATGGAAACATTAAAGTTTCGCAGTTCCCTTCTCAAAGCGGACCCGATGCAACCGGTTACCGATACGTCGAATCTCCGAACGCGCCGAGTTTTCCGGATTCCGGAGGCTCGGCGACTCGCGGGAACCGGCGCGCCGCGCAGCGCCGAACCAACCGGAAAAGTCTCCAACTACTTCCGAAACGAACGTTCCCGCCGAGTGCAGAGCCTCACAACGATTCTCGTACTGTGGATATCCGCTGTTCGCGTAAACGAAGACACAAAATGAATTAGCCCTCTTGGAACCAGCCCTAAGCGGACGGGACATGCGAGAAATGCCAAGGTCGATTCGACGTTCACATTTTCGCACGAACTCCCGAGGCTGATGGATCGATCTCCTGGCGGAAAAATAGTCGTGGCAAAGAAAAACTGTGTTCACTGTTGACGATGAGTTGATGATGAGTTCTGGATCTGTTGTCTCGCGATGTTTTACCAGCGTTTTATCCATGTATCTCATCAGGGGTCAGAAGAGAACTAGTTGACCGTTTCAATTGTTGCTCTGCTTACCATCCTGATTTATCAAAAATGAATGCCTGGAAGATAGGCGCATGTTACAAATTTACAGTGCCGGACAAACTGATAGGACATTTGATGTATTTGTATATTTCATATAACACAATGGGATATATATGTACATATTACACGCCCTGTATATTAGATATGTCGTTCAAAGTATCCATATAGAATTGCAAGTTTGTATCTGAAATTTCATTACGAGGAATCCAGAAATCAGAATGAGGATGTAGGTGGATGAATGAGTGTTGAGACTCTTGCAGGAGGACGTGCGGGACGTTTACGGAGCCCGGTGACGGGAAGCCTGGACTTATTAATTTTTCCGGAGTGCCTCGACCCTGCCGAGGCGTTTAACGAAACTCCTCGAGCGGCTAAATCGAAGATAAAGCCCTGGTCTTAACCGAAGCTTAACCTATGCTAAGCGGGCTGAACCCGGTCTCGCTCGCTTCGCCTTACGCGCAGACTCGCTCGAAGCCGACTCGCATAGATTACAATGCGAGCTTAATCGAGTTAGCGCCTTCTCGATGCCCGCGAACGGGTCCGTTCATCGATCCGAGCTCCGAATCGTCTCGTTTAATCGGATTCGAGTCGGGTATCCGTTCGACGAATCTCGACGAGTCTTCGATCGCCGCTAACGGAACCACGACTCATCCAATGGAATCGGTGCGCAAGGTTACAACGATCGCAAACGATCCACCCTTTCGTCTTTCCTCGATCGTCAAACCTCTGTCGATCACCTGCAACGCGGTTAAGCCGTTTCTTTCGAAGTTTGCGAATTTACTGCTCCGGAGATGGCTCAGTTAATCCTTGTACGCTCCTCGGGAATAGTCGGGAGAAAGATCCTGGGATAATCATCTTCACCCAATTCCGTTTCATTCTCGAACACTCTCGCTGGAAATCCAACCACGGACGGTCCGTAAAATCAATGCGATTCGTGAAATGAAAATTGAAAAGTTGAGGTACACGGTGTTAACAAGTAATCAGCACTTTTCTATGTCTGGAGAAATCGGTCTGTGAAATTATAAAATAATGGTCTGTCAGACATGTTTTAACGTTGTGATTGACAGCGTGTTATTAACTTCTGTGTTTTTGAATAAAAAATGCAAGAACTATCTACTGTTCTATTTAGAGATACATTTTAACTGATATAGAAATGAATAAAAAATACTTTTGTTTTATTTGCAAGTCCATATTTGAATTAAACATATTTTGCAGCATCCAGGTCACTCTGGGGAATGTAGATGGGTTAATGAATATTTAATTGGTGTACACTAGTGGAATTAATTATGGACACTTTTAAATTTTTAATTAAATTTCGCATTTATTCAAATTATTTAATATGTAATTATCTGTATACTCGATTGGTGTGCACTAGTGGAATTAATTATGGACACTTTTAAATTTATAATTAAATTTCGCATTTATTCACACACACACAACTTATTTAATATATTATCATTTATATATTTAATTGGTGTGTAATAGTGGAATTAATTATGGACACTTCCAAATTTTTACTTGAATTTCGCCTTTATTCAAATTATTTAATATATAATCATTTGTATTTTATATTCTAATCATTGTTTTTTAATTATAGGGCGTTCACTTTTTAAAACTATACTAATGTCCTCACTTTTGTAAACACAATGCCTGCCTGAAACAATGATGAATCTGTTTGTAAAAACCATCAGGCCTTCCTGATTGGTTGTCACAATGAAACCACGCATCCTGTAATTGGCTATTTCACATGACGCGACGTTTCGTGTTGCCAGGCGCAGAAACAAAAACAACACGGTACAGATTTTCTAAATTAAAATTTTGAAACATTTGCAAACGAAATCATGCGGAAATATTAAATACAAACATTACAGATTACAATAAAAATATTACTGTATCAATTTAGCAATTTAGAATATACATTCTCTGCACAAATATGAAATAGAGAATATTTTTATTCAAAGTGCCCAGAATTAATTCCACAAGTGTACATAAATTCTGTCGATTATGTTCCGTTCATTCTGTTCGAAATGTATCTGGAATCTTCTGACATCTAAGCCATGGATAATAATTAATAAAATCATTCATGTATAATATATATACTGAATTTCATCTTTTATGTATTAGCTCCATCAATGTTGCACAGAAAAATAACGTTTATGTAGTTAGAAAGACCGTTCAGATGCATGCAAGTTAAGACCAAGAACATTAAAATCTATGGCATAGTTTTCGAGATATTGAGCTGCTAAGAGTTATGTGGGCCACCCTGTATAACGTAATTAAACAACTATATATTGCAAAGTTGTACGGTTATTTAAAGGAAGATGAACCGAAAATATTCCTGCTTGTTACAGCCTGGGAAGTTTTGGGAAGAAAAAGATATCCTTTGACAAATATACAAAATTTCTTTAATCTGTCATGTATCTGTCAATATTATTTTTTAAATATATTATTATTAGTTATTATTAAAAAAATATATGATTTCATATCGAGAAGGGATGCTCTATATCATGCAAAAAAAAACTAAGATAAAATATGGGACGAATAGATGAGGACATCGCAAAGAATTCAAGCAATTTTGCCTGGTGAATTATGCTACTTTCAGAACGCTAAACTTTAAGTGATCATAGTAACTAAAATATTTATTTAATTTCATAATTTCTTAATTTTCGAGGTCTATAGACACTTGCAAAGCGATACACACTGATTAGTTTTCAATTTCGAGAAGTCGACTCTTTGGTCGAATGTCCCTAAATTCTTCGATCCGGCGCACTGTGCCGCAGCTCGGCAGTCTAGTTGGCGAGAGAAGCTCGTGCGACTGAAGGTCGTAGCAGGGGAAGAAATCTTGATCCGGTCTGTCGTTTCGTGCCACCTTCCTCGAGTATTCAAATGGCCTCGTTCCGAATCGATTTCGAATTATCTTCGGCGAACGGATTTCGTCCCTGAGGGGGAAGGGATAAAAGAGAGAGAGTCTGTCGGTGTAATGGAGGAAATGGTTGAGAGACGAAGAAAAACTTGCGTAACGAGAGAGGGAGAGGCAGGGAGCCAAGAAGAGAACTAGAGAAAGGGGAAAAGACAGCGAGGGACAGAGAAAGAGAGAGAGAGATGAAGAGGGAGAAAAGGAGGGAAGAAGACCGCGGGAACTTTTATCGAGCAGCAGAATGCCTGGGCGGAAAACAAAGAACGATTTCGAGGGACGTCTCTCGTCCGATTAAACGGACGCGGCTGCATTTGGCAAGGTCTTCGACCGACTACCGGCGAGCCGTGTCCCGGTTTTATCTACTTGTTGGCTGTAACTCCGCCCGTGAACGATCCCCTCCGCGGACCACGCCGATCCCTTCGCTAATTGAAACACGCCGCTGCCCTCGCCGAAATCACCCGCCACGCGAAAACTGAAACGGCTCAACGGGTCTACCCTGTTCTCGAGATTGCCTCGATTCATTTCGCCGATACTTACCACCGTTTCCATAATACACCCCTCGCGAACGCCTCGGTTACCTGTGCCCTCACTGAATCAATTAAGTTAACCCATTAGACGTATTATTCATTTTTGTACGAGGCGTGATCAAAACGTAAGGAGACTTTCTGAATTTCGCGGGATACCTACAGTCGATTTTTATTTTCTTTCTTTTCTTATGCTGGTACACTCGTCCCGAACATATGTTCACAGTTTCAGCTATATAGCATTTTTTGTCTGTTCGCGAGAAGCATAAAGGTTAGAAGTGTTTTGCGTGTTCGGCGATTTTCTGCTGTCGATAAGAATGGATCAAAGAATTTGCATCAGATTTTGTGTAAAAAATGGAATCAAGTGCTGCGAAGCGCTTGAAATGTTGACAGTGGCGTACGGTGAGTGTACTCTGAATAAAAATATTCTCATCTAATATATTTTAAAAAATTGATAAATGATCAATATGTGCCTTCGGAGACATATTAATTTCAATAAAGTCTATTTCATGATTTAGCGAAGAGTGTAGTTCATTTTATATCCATAATCCAACACTCCGCCGTGCATAGTGCGGTTTGCGAGATTTCTGAAAATCGAGCACGAACTGCACGAATGCAGTCATCTAATATATTTTAAAAGAGTGTGGTTCATTTTATACCCATAATCCAACACTCCGCCGTGCACAGTACGGTTTGCGAGATTTCTGAAAATCGAGCACGAACTGCACGAATGCAGTCATCTAATATATTTAAAAAAATTGATAAATGATCTATATGTGTCTTCGGAGACATATTAATTTCAATAAAGTCTATTTCATGTTTTAGCGAAGAGTGTGGTTCATTTTATACCCATAATCCAACACTCCGCCGTGCACAGTGCGGTTTGCGAGATTTCTGAAAATCGAGCACGAACTGCACGAATGCAGTGATCAAATATATTTAAAAAAATTGATAAATGATCTATATGGTCCCAGCGAATAAGATGGGTGAAAGAGAGAGAGCGAGAGAATACGGTAAACACAGCAGAGACAAGGTTCCTGATGATTTCACGCGCAGCCAGGCCCGTCTCGCGCAGTTTTTTTTCGGGGCGCGTCGTCACCGTTTTTGTCTCCTCCTTGCTGTCGCGTTAATTTGTCCAAGAGAGCCGGAGATTCTTGAACCAAACGCATTCGTTTTGTCTCCTCGTTAGCCGAGACAAAAGGGATACGGCACAAAAGATAACGAAACTAGCGCTCTTTTCATCCGGTCTGATTAAACAACTAAGCGCCGTCGCCGGTGCCGTCCTTAACCGTGGATCCGGCTCTGATAAGCCGCCAGTCTTGTTCTACCGGTTCCCCTCACCTCGGTAACGTTGTCAATCCTCACAAAGGAGTATCAGAGTCAAAGGATCTCGGGTAATACAGAATACCGCGTTATTCTTCGACGATCCGCGAGCCTCTCACCCCGAATCTCGAATCTCGCGCGTTCGAGTCGAGACGTTCGACGATGTTCTCGCGGTGTTTTTACGGTGGCCCATACCCGCGCAATCCGTGCCGAGGAGAGGATATCTTCGTGGCCCTATCGCTCGACTCCGGAACGGATAAATTTGTAATAAAGACGGGCCACACCGTGATATCTGCGATCGTAAAAGTTATCGGGTACAGCGCGAGACGCGCCCTCCGGTGACGTGCTCGCAATAGTGAAGAATCTATCCCGGTTTTATTCGCGGCGAACACGAAACTGTTGCGTTTTGGACATCCCGGCTCATCCTCGAACTGCCCGGACAGGAGAAATTCTTTCTCGAGGTTACTTTCAAGATCATCGAAGTTTTCTTTAAATGGAGCTATGTTGTTAGGTCTACCGAAAAGCTATTTAAATTGTTTCTCGATCGTCGTTCAAGGTATTAAGATGCGTTCGGTCTCTAAACAGACCGAGCATGAGATTTATATGTATTTATTTAGATATCGTAGCAATACTGTCGAAAATAAGAAGATCGCATCCGATGTATTGTTGAACTATTAGTTCAGGACGGGTTCAAGTCCGGGACGGGAGAGTTCGAACATGGAGAAGGACAGAATGAAATTCATAGGAGAGTCCGGAACATAGAGAAGGACCGCGAAGTTCGGTACACGAATTACGGTATTTGGACGCTTCAAGATGAAAGAAAACCGAAAATACTCGAACTTGCCTCCTGCATTTCATGTATTTTTTCACTATTGTAAGCAAATTGTATAGTATAGAGAAAATATCGTTTTCAGAGACGAGGATTGCAAGCGTTTCGGATGCATATTTCTTGCATTCTCGAAGTCTTGATGGTCGAAGAAGTCCCGTTGGTTTTCGGGAGAATTTTTACGATTCGTTCTCGTCCCGCAGTGCGTTAATTCCGGCGAGTTCCTGCCGCAGTGAAAAAAGCGAACAGTCTTTTTTCGCAGAGAGTTGTCCGCCGTTAAAGTCGCGAGACACAGAGGTCGGGGACGTTGTCGTTCGATCGGGTCCCGGAGCGCCTTCGAGCGGAAGAGACAAGCTTCGGGTGAGGTAAAAGCGAGCTTGCTAGTCCAAATGATTCGAAAGAATTCCGTTGACCGTCGACCGGCTACACGATTCCACCGAAAATTCCCTTATCTCTGCCGGGGAGAAGAGCCCCGCTAGATCGAATTCTAGCGAAACGTTACGTTTCCCGACGTACTCCTCTCTGTTTCTCTTTCTCCCGTTTCCTTTCGACTCCACCGTCGCGTCTGGTCTCGAAGGCGACGAGTTTAAGCGGAATTCCGGCACGGCAGCTCGAGATCGCAGCCCCCGACTGAAATTGATTGATGTACCGCCTGCCGAATCCGACATAGCCCCCCCCCCCCCCTCTGCCCTATTCCTCCCCGTTACACCTCTCTCTCGCTTCGTAACCACTCCGCGTTTTCGATTCCTTCTTCGAACTCTGCATTAAGTCCGGAGACTTGTCGAGGTCTCCCTCTCTCCTTCTTGCTCTCACTTTACGGCTGGCTTCGGGCGGAAATGCACTCGGCCGATTCATTGCGCGGAACCCCATTACCCTCGCCTAGGTCCCGGCGACCGATCCGTGTACAGAAGCAATAACGTCGATTTGAAAATCATATAACGGTGCAACCGTGCGGAACTTGAACTCTCGTCCATTTCCTCTTTTTCTCTCTGTCTCTGTCCCCCTCCCCCGCACTCTTCTCGCCGTATCTTCGCGTCGCTTCGACGACACGCAGCAGCGAATTTGTCCGAAATCAAAATTAATATCTCCGAGGAACCTTCTTAACCCCCAGACCTATCTCGTAACATTCGTCAACGCGTTCCTGATGTTGTCGTCGTTCAGATCGTAATGAGGAGACTCAAAAATGACGTTGGGAACTGTCTGTATTTCTTATTCATAACAAAACTAAAACGTCACGCGCATTTGTTAACAAAACGCGTATTACGCAAATCGATTAAAATATATATAACGCATAAATCAATGAAAATATATACTATGGTGAAACACATGGGTCGAACAAATGATATGGCATTCATGCATACGGTGAACATTCTTACAGGATTGAGATTTGTCTCCCCTTCTCCTTCTTTTGTACCGGCAAAAAGAGGGGGTAACCTTCTTCTTCTGTAATTCAAGTCAATCTGTTTCTCCTTGAAGCAAAGAAAATCATACTCCGACAGCTTCGCGCAATATAAATTAATTACACTGCCATGTTTGACTGATTATAACTCGATAACTGTCCATTATTGAATCGTAAGCTACAACATATGAACAATTCAATAGAATAGATTTATATAGATCAATAAGAATAGATTTTCCATGTGATTAGTGCGGGGTCCTTTCTTCATTTTCGAGGTTTACGGACATTTACAAAGCAATACACACAGGTTAGTTTTCAATTTCGAAGAGTCGACTCTTCGGTCGAATGTCCCTAAATTCTTCGATCCGGCTAACTGTGCGGTCGTCCATTCGCCGGCAACGACGACGTCGAGATTACCAGCAGCAGTGAATCCATTCCGCGAGAACGAAACCCAGGTAGGAAGAGAGGAGAAGAGAGAAGCATTTGATCTTTCGGCCCCGTATCTGGCTAGGTGGACGCGGAAGACATTAATAGGGTTCTTCCGGTTGTCTAGTCGGTCGATCCACTTTCAGGCGAAGAGAGGCGAACTGCTTCAGGCTCGGCCGATTGGCTCGTCGATGGTCCGCGCATCTACAGAATCTCTCTATCTCTCTATTGTCCTCGTGAATGGCGGAGCCAGTCTAATCACTGTACCCCATTACACAGACGGCGTGTCTTTCTCTCTCTCTGCGATCCTTTTTTTTTTCTCTCTCTCTCTTTCTCACTCGACTAACCTCATACCCTTTGGACCGCGCGCATCCCTTTTCCCGAACCGTTTCTGCAGGCCCGTTCCAACCCGTTTCGCTCGTTCGCCAGTCTTTCTTCGGCTTTACGATCGCCATTCGAAAGGTTACTGCCGCCGGCAATAGCTCGAAGCGTTTTTTTAAGACCGATAGTTCGAAATCCTGGCTCGATTGCTACCTCGGGGATTGATTGCCAGATAGAACGTGCCAACGGCCTCTTGTAATTCCCAGGCAAGCCTTTCTAATCGACAGAGAACGACCCCGGATGCGCCGCGGAACTTCTTCCGCGACAGCTATTCGTATTGCGGAATCCGTGGAAGGAAACCCGGATCCAGGAACCTTCGAATTCATCTCGTCGCTAACATCCTTACGGACCAGAGGATCTCTGGGATTTTCTGGAACACTAAACCCCTCCAGATTTGATGATCAGTTGGGGGCTCATAGGTCTGCACCTCGCAAGGGTACACGATGAAATCTTTTCAGAAATGCTACCAGAAGGAAATGTTGAGGAGAGAAGAAATTTCTACTTGGACAGCCAACGTCGAATAATTTTCCATTTGTACAAAGATCCGCTATAAATAAAATCTTGTATCAACCAAGATTAACATTTTTTCTGCAGGAATTCACAAGGAATTAACACATTACGCTGAGTTGACAAAAAAAGATATTGAAAATATATTACTGGTTCCAATTTTTCAATGTTCTCTGTTATATCGAAACTGTGTTAACAGTTAACACATTACCGACCGGTGATTATTGCATAATGTTTAAGAATCTATGGTACATGGCTAAACACTTTTCAATGGAACCCTGAATGACAACAGAAATTTTCATTGCGAACTAACAAGTTTCCCTCAATAACGTCATGTAATAGTTTCGTTTAACATTACAATGTAACAGAAAATTTCTATGCTATCTTTTGGTGCAGAAAAATGATTGAAAATCCTATTAATTGGCTTCCGGTAGGTAAAGTGTTAAGTAATCCATGTAACCCATGCAACCGGGTTTGGACATTCATCTATTGGGTTGGCAAGAAAGTAATTTCGGTATTTTAATGTAACATCTAATTTTTTATTCAAGCAATAAACTTTTTGAATAGAATATTTCCCATTTCCTTCGACGATCTTTTGCCATTTTTTTCTGGTAGCTGTCATAATTCCGTGCTCGTAAAACTTGAAAATTTTCCCAACATTGAAATTACTTTCTTGCCAACCCAATATAACCCGACACGACTCTGGTTGTATCGGATCAACGACGGTTTTTATCGATACAAGGAACAGAAAACGTAACAGAGATTCCGAAATCTCTGGAAGACTTTCCGAAAGACAGCCGTTCCGTTTCTAACGTGAATCGTAGCGACAATTTTCCAATACATTTCCCTCGGTCGACAACCGGCGGGGAAAACTGTCGACTCAAGGCAGAGGAGAATTACGGGGAATTGCATTACTTATCGAACAATTCCCGGCGTCTCGCGGACCGGCGTTTAACGAGAGGCGAAATCCACGGACTCTTGATTCGCTTCGATAAACGCAATTCCGCGCGTACCGAGCGCACAAAGACAACGAGGAATCCAGAGAGTACTTTGATCGTTTCTACCGGCAATGCGAATCCGCGAGCCTGTACACTGCGCACGATACATCGTGTTGACTCGATGTCCTGGAGTCGGGATCTGTTCGAGTTTGTCCTAGCACGCTGTTACACGTCGTAAAGCCGTGAACGAGATCTCGTCGATCGCCTTTGGGGATTCTCCAGTGTGGACACGATCGAGAACGAGGACGATGCAGGCGATGTCCTCTTTACGGTCGTCCCGTGCTCCTTCATTCTTTCCGTGACAAACTGCCGCGACAATTCTTTAAACGGCCACAGCTCTCGCAGGAATAACCCGTTAATTTACTTGGATCTAAGACGGAAGATCTGGATCTCCACGATCTTCAGGAATTCTTCGTCTTAATCCAAAGGATCGCACACGCTTCTGAAAGTCTCCAAGTCTCGGTAAAGCATGAACAATTACAGTAACATAATTTTCTCTTCGTATTTGTATGTTTGCTTGTTCCAAAAGTTTCAGTCGGTATAATGTTTAATATTTATTTGCGCATTTTATTTAGCGCTACAAACAGCAGCTGTTGCGATGACAACATGCCACCGTATGTGGGATCTGGATCTCCACGATTTATAGGAGTCCTCCATCTTAATCCAAAGTGTCGCACACGCTTCTGAAAGTCTCCAAGTCTCGGCGAAGCATGGACAATTGGACTAACATAATTTTCTCATCGTATTTGTACGTTTGCTTCTCCCAAAAGTTTCAGTCGCTGTAATATTCAATATTTATTTGAGCATTTTATTTAGGGCTAGAAACGCAGCTGTTAAGATGACAGTATGTCACCGAATCTGGGATCTGGATCTCCACGATCTTTAGGACTCCTTCATCTTAACTCAAAGGATCGCACATACTTCTGAAAGTCTCCAAGTCTTGGTAAAGCATGGACAATTGGACTAACATAATTTTCTCATCGTATTTGTACGTTTACTTCTCCCAAAAGTTCCAGTCGCTATAATATTTAATATTTATTTGCGTATTTTATTTAGGGCTACAAACAGCAGCTGTTGCGATGACAGCATGCCACCGTATCTGGGATCTGGATCTCCACGATCTTCAGGAGTCCTTCATCTTAACTCAAAGGATCGTACATACTTCTGAAAGTCTCCAAGTCTCGGCGAAGCATGGACAATTGCACTAGCTTAATTTTCTCATCGTATTTGTACGTTTGCTTGTCCCAGAAGTTTCAGTCGCTGTAATATTCAATATTTATTTGCGCATTTTATTTGGGGCAACAAACAGCAGCTGTTGCGATGACAGCATGCCACCGTAGCCTGATGAAGATTGCTTGAGCAAGTTGGTTCCAACAATTCTTATTAAATCAGGCATATTGTTCCTCGTAGCTTTGCCGCAGCTTTTTATCACCGAGAAATGAAAGGTAGCACAACTGTGCTAGCGCACCCGTGTCTTTTGGACCGCGAGAGTAGCAGAATTTACCAGAGTACCCGGGTTTTCAGAGATTACACGAGCTACAGAAACTATTTCCCTTTTATTCCGTAAACGGCGTCGAGGTCTCGAGACCCGTGTTCTTCGGGACTGTCAGGACATTTATCTCGGGAACCCTTGATCTCTCAGACTCCGGTAAAAATTTTCTGTATACTGATTTTTGATCTTTAATCTCGTTCTCTTTCGTTCGCCTCGTTCTTCGCGTTTTGGCGGAGGATCTTTCAGCGGATACGCGTCGTAGCTCACGAGAAATGCCGAGCGGATCTCTGCAGAGCTATGCAGAGCTCTGCAGAGCAGTGCAGAGCGGTGCAGAGCGGTGCAGAGCGGTGCAGAGCGGTGCAGAGTTAACGGTGGCCTGGCGGCAGCTGTTACATCGTAAGAGATTCCCGTCGAAATTGCATCTTAAAAATATGATCCGACTTCATTCCGCGGCAGCAGCCGTTCCAGGCCCTTCCTCGTCCCTATGAAATGCTCTCGGCCGGCTTTTTGGTCAGCTCCACGCCCTTTACGATTTACTGGATGCAGATCCAACCGGAATCTCGATGCTGCAATGCGCAACGGCCGAACCATCAATCCAACATAATAATTATAGGATTGAAGCGCGGTTGGTGTACGCATGTATGCGCGCATATTAACAGACAACCCTATATATAGTTAAATTTATAAAAGTAGAGATTCAGAAATAACAGAAGAATTGTAAAATTACGATTGCCAACAAATTGCAAGAAGAAAGCAGAACGAAACGAGCGCCCGCGACAAACACGTCAGTCGTTAACCTTTGGATATCCGTGTTCCGTTACGGCTTTTCCATACATAATTTATCTTTTAATAAATAGAATCAATTAACCTTCCAATAAGTGACTTTTCAATCAGAAAAATCTTGAATTTTCTATCACGTTAGACTGCGGGTCTCAAAAATCAACATTTTATCCGTCGACCTTAAGAAGCAGGAGTGACGTTTAAAAATCTTTTCTCTCTTCAATAATTTCATAATAAATTTCCTTACATAATTGATCTTTTAATAAATAGAATCAATTAACCTTTTAATAAGTGACTTTTCAATCAGGAAAATCTTGAATCTTCTATCACATTAGACTGCGGGTCTCAAAAATTAACTTTTTATGCGTCGATCTTAAGATGCAGGAGTGACGTTTAAAAATCTTTTCTCTCTTCAATAATTTCATAATAAATTTCCTTACATAATTGATCTTTTAATAAATAGAATCAATTAACCTTTTCATAAGTGACTTTTCAATCAGGAAAATCTTGAATCTTCTATCACGTTAGACTGCTGGTCTCAAAAATCAACATTTTATCCGTCGATCTTAAGAAGCAGGAGTGACGTTTAAAAATCTTCTCTTTCTTCAATAATTTCATAATAAATTGATGTATACGAACCACTATTCCACCACAAGATGACAATTGATCTTCTAATAAATGTAACCGAGAGGCTTTTCAATCATTTAGGAGGACCTTAAATTTTTCGGTTCCATCTCATTGTAAGAAACGGGAGTCGAGTAAACTTCTTTCTAGAATAGTTTTATAATAAATCGATCTCTTCTAAATTCTCTTATAATTTTGCTGACATTTTATATCGAACTATACATATAACTATTATATAATAACAATTGATATCATAAACTACCGCTGCGGCCCGGTAGCGGCGGGAACACTACGCATCGAGTGAATTGAATATTGCCAAATTGTTTGGGGAGCAGTTTAACCATGTTAACTAACGATAGAACAACCCCAGTAATATTACCCTGCTGAATATTAAAAATCGTAACGCTCGCGATCGCGTTCCAGTTGCTCAGAGATCGATGAGAGCAAAACGGCCCTCGCACGAGGATCGCGGTGCGCGGATTACGCAGTTCGCGTTGTAAATAATAAGTTTAGCCGTGTTAACTAACGATGGAGCAACCCCAGTAATATTACCCTGCTAAATATTAAAATCGTAACGCTCACGATCGCGTTCCCGTTGCTCCGAGATCGATGAGCGCAAAAGGGTTTCGCCCTCGCACAAGGATCGCGGTGCGTGGATTACGGAGTTTTCGTTGTAAGTAATAAGTAGACAACGGATTTTATGCATTTATGACAAAAATGAGTAGTTGAAATATAAAACATTAAAGACATTGGACGAATTTAAAAATACTTTTATATTGTTTTCAACCTATTGAACATATTAAGAGAGAAAATAAATTTCTATGTCGCTCCGATTTGTTGCAATTCGAGTGGAAAATTTTTGTATTGCATAAAGATCTGCTGTCTAATAATAAGTTTAGCCGTGTTAACTAACGAAAGAGCAACGCCAGTAATATTACCCTGCTGAATATTAAAAATCGTAACGCTCGCGATCGCGTTCCAGTTGCTCAGAGATCGATGAGAGCAAAACGGCTCTCGCACGAGGATCGCGGTGCGCGGATTACGCAGTTCGCGTTGTAAATAATAAGTTTAGCCGTGTTAACTAACGATGGAGCAACCCCAGTAATATTACCCAGCTGAATATTAAAAATCGTAACGCTCTCGATCGCGTTCCCGTTGATCCCAGATCGATGAGAGCAAAACGGCCCTCGCACGGGGATCGCGGTGCGCGGATTACGCAGTTCGCGTTGTAAATAATAAGTTTAGCCGTGTTAACTAACGCAAGAGAGCAACGCCAGCAATATTACCCTGCTGAATATTAAAAATCGTAACGCTCGCGATCGCGTTCCCGTTGCTCCGAGATCGATGAGAGCAAAAGTGGTCCGCCCTCGCACGAGGATCGCGATGCGCGGATTACGTAGTTCGCGTTGTAAATAATAAAATTAGCCGTGTTAACTAACGATGGAGCAACCCCAGTAATATTACCCTGCTAAATATTAAAATCGTAACGCTCGCGATCGCGTTCCCGTTGCTCCGAGATCGATGAGAGCAAAAGGGTTTCGCCCTCGCACGAGGATCGCGGTGCGCGTATTACGCAGCTCGCGTTGTAAATAATAGAGTTTTTCACCGTGGCGCAGGGTTTTTGTCCCACACGGTGAATTCTTCTCCGCGAATCCTCGTGTGTTATGCGGACGTCGCGGGAATTTGTATAGCGTCCCGACGCGACGCTCCGGTTTAATAAGGTCGCGCGATAGGACGAGCGGAATGAAACGGTCTTCCGCTTCGAGGACCGTGGGCGAAACTTTGTTAAGAAACACCGACGATACACGGCTGTCTACAGAATTCTATGAGACACCCCAACCCCCGTTTGTTCTTAAAGATTTGGACAGGTTTTGTACTCACGTCGTGTATCCACGTGAGCTTCGACCAGGGCGGGTTCGCCCTTATGTGGCACTCGAAGTAAACGTCGTCGCCCTCCTTGATGTCCTCCGGGCTCAGCGTGGATCCCAGGTTCAGCGACACGATCGGCGGATCTGCAGGCAAAATAGAGTTAATTAATTCCCGGGACCTTTTAGCCCTTCGTTAATAAACACGAGCGTCGTCGCTATCCGCCGCGTCCCGAGCTTGTTGCGTTCGAAAGTTTCCTAACAGCGTCGAAAATTTTTCTATTAACTCTTTGCACTCCAAGCTGTTTTAACTTCGCCAAGCCAGACGCGTTTCCACCGGCACGGATTATTCCCGCGCGTTTCTTCTTTGGGACGCTAATGAAACTCCGCGCTTTTACTGATATTTCAAACAGAAATTTTTCGAGAGAGTTTCGTTGACCACGAATGCACTAATGTCAACCTGGTTTTGAGTTGTGGCCATTTTTGGTGGACCTGTCCGGGCAAACAGTTAGCCCACTCGTTCTTTCTTTCTGTGCTAACTCATACTTGCAACTAGAAAAGCGAAGTAACACAAATATTACAGTGCCGCGCGTGCCCCTGGAAACTGTGGAACGTTTGTTCCAAAAATGTTGCAGTACAACGGATAACTTCTTGTCGCTGGGCGTTCTCTCGCGGAAGACGAGGAAAATGGTTGACCGTCGAAACAGGGCACAGGCTCTATTCGGTGGACACTTCGTTTCCGGTCTGTTCCTGTGTCCACTTCAATTTGGTAAGTGGCCGGTCCGAGGAACCGTGTGCCCGCGATCGAAACTAAGACGACAGTCGATTCCGCTTTCCCTTTATCTTCGAAGTTGTCCCGCTCCGGTATAATTTGGTCGCGGGGAAACTCGAAAAGTTTCGGAGTCGCGGGAAAGCGGCCACGATTGAAAAATGTTTAAGACTCCCCCGGACAGCTAACTGCGCTTTAACAAATTTAAGGCTCGCCGACTCGGAACCGCCGAACTTCGTTTAGCCGCTGGTCGAAAATTCGCTTCTGGCTGGGCAAACATTAAAACACCAAGTATTCGTAAACATCAACCGTCTGGGCCCGTTAAAAGTCGAATCAACACGCATTTCTTCTTTGAGGTGTACAGCTTCGTAGTTGAGCTGTTCATTTTTGTCACGAGTACGTAAAATCTACGATAATTATTTAGAAAATGGTGCTCCTCATGGATTTCGATGTCCTTGAAATACGTTATCGAAGTCATCGTTCTGAACAACGTTTTCATGTATTTACAATAATATATAATATTATATTAGCCGTAGAAATTAATTCGGCGCCTTTTTAAAACAAATTTAATATTTATTTATAATGTAATCGTACATCTGTTATTTTTCGAAACAGTCTCCACTATTTCCGATGACTTTGGTCCATCATTCAGGCAGCAGTCGATTCTAATTGATCCAATTGATTTCTTTTCGTGTTCGTTTTCTCTCGGACTGGAATCTCGTGTTAAAGATCGATGTAGAACGTCGCGGAGGTTCTGAATGATTTTCCGCTCGAACAGGAGACAACATGGACCGCTGGTACGCGTTGCAACCCTCGAAATCGCACGCAGCTTCGCCCTCGGTGTCGGTCTTGAACCCGTCGTTGCCAAATATGAACGGGGCCGAATAAATTCCCCGGCCAGCCGATAAACCGGGCGGCTGGCCATCAGCCTGGGCACGGCCGGCTTCCGTGCAGCAGGTGTGTCCGGTGTAATAAATAAAAATAATCTCGTAAAAAACGTATATATTCATGGGCCCGTGATCCCGCACAGCAGCGCATGGCGCTCGCGGAGCACAGCGTTCCGCTTTTACGCGCGGCGATGAATTCGGCTGCGACGCCAACGACGCGTACCGACGCCTTTCGGAGCATTCCGGCTTTGCGGTTGGTCGCTTGGTCAAGCGAGTACACGGGGACACCGAATATTCGAGCCGAATCGAGCTAAAGTTCTGTTCAGTCGGCTGGATCACTCGCCGAAAGACGCGAACAACAGCGAAGAATTAAAATTGTTTTAAGCTGGCTTCGGAAGCTTTAAATGAGTTTCATACAGCTGGATCAGCTGTGAAACGGCTTAAGCCGGCTCAGCTAGCTTCAGACGGCTTCGAACAGTAACTTCAAACTGGCTTAAACCGAATTACAACTGCTTCACACTATCTCAAGCTAGTTCAAATTGGCTTATGCCGGCTAAGGAAGCTTTAAATGAGTTTAATAAAGCTGGAGCAGCTGTGAACTAGCTTAAGCCGGCTCAGCTAGCTTCAGACGGCTTCGAAAAGTATCTTCAAACTGACTTAAGCCGAATTCCAGCTGTATCGCACTACTTCAAGCTAGTTCAAATTGGCTTAAGCCGGCTCAGGCAGCTGTAAATGAGTTTAATACAGCTGGAGCAGCTGTGAACTGGCTTAAGCCGGCTCGGCTGGCTTCAGATGAGTTCGAATAGTATCATCAAACTGGCTTAAGCCGAATTCCAGCTGCTTCAAACTACCTCAAGCCAGTTCAAATTAGCTTAAGCCAGCTCAGGCAGCTTTAAATGAGTTTAATTCAGTTGGATCAGCTGTGAACTGGCTTAAGCCGGCTCAGCTGGCTTCAGACGGGTTCGAATTGTATCTTCAAACTGGCTTAAGCCGAATTCCAAATGCTTCACACTATTTCAAGCTAGTTCAAATTGGCTTAAGCCGGCTCAGGCAGCTTTAAATGAGTTAAATACAGCTGGATAAGCTGTGAACTAGCTTAAGCCGGCTCAGCTAGCTTCGGACGACTTCGGACGGCTTCGAACAGTATCTTCAAACTGGCTTAAGCCGAATTTCGGCTGCTTCACACTACTTCAAGCTAGTTCAAATTGGGTTAAGCCGGCTCAGGCAGCTTTAAATGAGTTTAATACAGCTGGAGCAGCTGTGAACTAGCTTAAGCCGGCTCAGCTGGCTTCGAATTGTATCTTAAAACTGGCTTAAGTCGAATTCCAACTGCTTCACACTATTTCAAGCTAGTTCAAATTGGCTTAAACCGGCTCAGGCAGCTTTAAATGAGTTAAATACAGCTGGAGCAGCTGTGAACTAGCTTAAGCCGGCTCAGCTAGCTTCGGACGGCTTCGGACGGCTTCGAACAGTATCTTCAAACTGGCTTAAGCCGAATTTCAGCTGCTTCACACTACTTCAAGCTAGTTCTAATTGGGTTATTTGGCAAAGGCATCTTTAAATGAGTTTAATACAGCTGGAGCAGCTGTTAAACAGTTTCAGACGGCTTTGAACTGCAGCTTCAAACTGGCTTAAGCTGGTTTGAACAGCTTTATATTAGGTTATGATTTAGATGCCTTCAGGTTGGCTTAAGCTAGCTTGAGCAGCTTCCAACTGGCTTAAGCAGAATTCCAACTGCTTCGCACCATTTTATTCGGTTCGCGGTGCTCAAAATTGATTCGAGTCGGCTCAGGCAGCTTTTGAAATGGGTTTGAAAAAATTCTACTGAAGCATTAACTACTTTTTGATAGTTTTTTAAACGAGTCACGCAAACAATTAGTTAATGTTTAACTAGAAAAAGAGAGTTGCACCCTGTTTTGAATTTCTAGCTGCCAGTGACGTCGGATCGTTTCGGAACGAGGAATATACGAACAATCTTCGAGGCGTCGCTCCGGAAACTCGAAGAAAGCGGTAAAACGACGCCGGCTGAAGAAACAAACTGGCAATCCGAGCCGTTCCTCTAACAAGTACAGAACAGCACGGTAATCGCGGACGAAGAAGAACTTTTAACTAGAATTCATTAGAGCCTCGTCAGGCCGTGTACCGGTATAACAGACATCCAGCATCGAACGTTCATACCGCGGGGCACTGGTGCCGAATAGCAGCTTCATTTTCGTCGCTATACGTTCGCAATTTCGCGAGCGGAGCAGCATAATTTCTCTCCATTAGCTTTCGAGAGCGCGCTCTCGCGTATTCATTCTTTTCCGGTCGAAAAAAAGAAAGAACGACGTAGCAAGCGAGAGATAGAGAGAGAGAGAGAGAGAGCCGGATACCGTGGAATTATCTTAATCCGAAATGCTTCACGGAAGCTCAGTTTTTTCTTGGTCGGTTGCTTGCTCCGCGCGGGACCCCGATCTCGAAATTCTGAGAACCGCGCTGGCTAGGTAGGTCCTCGAGGAACTGCCGGCAGTTTTCCATGCTCCTTGTATCTCTCATTTACCGTCTTCATTAGTTTAATCATACCGGCGCCCCCTCTTATCCTGTTTTCTCTCTTCGAGGAGAGTTTATTCTTCGGGCGTTCTCGCAGGATTTAATCGCGCGCCACGATAAATTTCCTCCCTTTCCGGGTGTCTTTTCTTTCTCTCTCCCGTCCGACGTCTCGTCCAGAGATAGCGAGAGAGACGGTCGGTCTTTCGAGAGATAGTATTAATTAGCTCGATCGCGTCCCCGCCGCGCCACCCTCGTCCCCCGTGATCCTTCCGTTGTTTTTTAACCCTCGAGCCCTCCTCGCTGCATCGTTCTCCCGTCCATTGTTTTTCGTAGCTCGTGTACCTCGGCGAGCGGTATTCCTCCTCCGGGATTGCAATAAATTCCGCCCCCGCGTGCACGCTCTTCACCCTTCGCCGTTCACCCTCAGCCAACCTCTCCTCGCCCCCCCCGACTTTTCATTTTCTTCCTCGTAGCTCGCGGATCGAGGCTTTGCAATGGACGAGAAACGATGCGCGCTCGTACCATGAAAAAAACATCGACTATGACTGTCTCTACACTGCACGACGGTCAACGTAATTGGACACACAAAGGGACCTCGTTCTACTTTTCTACCCGGTCATCGTTCTGTCCAGACGTTCCCGATAATCGAATTTTTTCAAGCCGAATTTTATCAAGAATTCAAACCCCGCTGCCCCACGCTTGTCCACGATGTAGCGAAAAGTTGTTCGGAATGAGCTTGGCGACATAATTTGGGTCGTCGAAGTCGTTGAGCAGGACCATTTTCTAGATAATTGTGTATTATTATTAGACTGCGGATGTTTATGCAATTTTCAATTTTTGTAGACGAATTTTAAGAGTGTGGAGTAAAATAGAATCTTATTTTTCGTGGGAGCAGCCGTTGTAGGTCTGAAATAAATTAAAATCGTACTAAATTTTGTCATATTTTATAGCCTAGCATTTTTTGAAGATTCGCAGTTTAATTATTATGAATACCTGTTTTGGGAAAAGTTGTGCAGAATCACCAGGTAGTATTGTCAGGTTTTAAAATGAATTAATCGGTTAATACATTCATTGTACGGAGGACAACTCAATATCATTTTATATCCTAGCATTTTTTGAAGATTCGCAGTTTAATTGTTATAAATACATGTATGGGGGAAAATTGTTGTTCAGAATGATAGCCTCGACGACATACTTCAAGGCCATCAGAATCGTTGAGGAGGACCATTTCCTATATAATTATATATTATTATTAGACTGCGGATGTTTATGCAATTTTCAATGTTTGTAGACGAATTTTAAGAAAGCGGAATAAAATAGAATCTTATTTTCTACATTCTACACTGAAATGAATTAAAATCGTACCAAATTCTGTCATATTATATATCCTAGCATTTTTTGAAGATTCGCGGTCTAATTGTTATCAATACATGTATAGGGAAAAGTTGTTCAGAATGATAGCCTCGACGACATACTTCAAGGCCATCAGAATCGTTGCGGAGGACCATTTCCTATATAATTATATATTATTATTAGACTGCGGATGTTTATGGAATTTTCAATGTTTGTAGACGAATTTTAAGAAAGCGGAATAAAATAGAATCTTATTTTCTACATTCTACACTGAAATGAATTAAAATCGTACCAAATTCTGTCATATTATATATCCTAGCATTTTTTGAAGATTCGCGGTCTAATTGTTATCAATACATGTATAGGGAAAAGTTGTTCAGAATGATAGCCTCGACGACATACTTCAAGGCCATCAGAATCGTTAAGAAGGACCATTCTCTGAATAATTACCAAAACTTAGTTTACCAGATAGTATTTCCAGGTTTTAAAATGAATTGTTCATTTAATATATTCATTGTACCAAATTGCTTAAAATTTGGAAAATGCAGGAATGTCGGAGGACAACTCAAAATCACATGTTTGATTTCTCCAATTTTTATTTCATTAAATAACTTGCTCAGATTTTACGGAATTTTCGAGGTTGCTAGTTTGCCAGTCCAAATGTTAACACATTACATTGCTACAAATGTAAACACCTTTTAATGGAATCGTCAATAGCAACAGCAATTTTCATTGCGAGCTAACACGTCACCCTCAATAACGTCATCCAATAGTTTCATTTAAGAATGCAATGTAAAAGAAAATTGCTATGCTTTCTGTTGTTACAGCACAATTATTGAAAATCCTATTGATAGGCTTCCGGTAGGTAAAGCGTTAACAATGAAAGTATACAACGAAAGAAAAGGTGGAATCTGGGGAGTTTCCTCGTGTAATTTTCGAAACTTTTCCACTTCGATGGGTAATGCCCGAAGCTAATGTCGATAGCTCGAAGGGTAAGCCGGAAATAGTCGATGCATTAGAATAGTGGGTATCCGCGGGGGCTTTTGCGAAATCGGTGGATGATCGAAAAGAAGATCGCGGGTCTCACGGATCCATCGGCGCGGCTCTTCCGCTTTACGAGCCGTCCGTTCCCGTATGTCGCGTATATATCTATTTTTTCCACGGCCGCTTTACGATCAACCAGATTACCGAACAGGTTCCGTGTAGGCGCGCAACGATCGGTCCCGCTGAATTTCGGCAGTAATTCGCCGGAAATCCGGCCGGAGGCCGTTTTATTGTCGTTGTAAAAAAGGAGAACAGCGCGTGGTGAGCCTGTATCTCTATGTCTGTGTGCTCGCGTCGATGGTTGGGCTCGTACTCAACGTAAAAAGGCTCGTAAATCGGCCGATTTCACGACGGGGGCTCGACGGAAGATGAGACTAGGAAAAGAGAGAGAATTGACGCGCGGCGTCCCGACGCAAAGCCGACGCTACACACCGGCCTCTACTTGGTTTACGAGGCTAGACCCTGCCGCGTATGCATACATCAAGGATCCGATCGCGGCCCGAACCGAACGAGGAATAAGTTTCGAGCACGGAATCATCGAATATGCATTTAACGTCACGCGCCGGTCGTAAAAGGCCGACCGTGGGACGCGGAACGAAACGGAGCTGAGCGGAGCAGAGCAAAGCAGAGTAAAGCGGAATCTCGCCGCGGAAAGACCGACGCCGAGAAGATAGAATATACAGGGTGTGCCCGCCGTGACCGGGCCGCAGCGATAATTTGTTACACCTACAGTAAGAGTTTATTTTTCTAAGAGTTCATTGCACCTTGTTATTTCTGTTGCGGTTCATTTGTTGGAGTTCAGTATACTATATAGTAAATCTTTGTTATACTTTATTATACGGGAGTTTATTGTACGTATTAAATCTATTGTACCATAAGGTTCGTTATAAATATATGTCTTTATTCTATTTACGCGTAGCGTAAACTATATGAACCGAGGCGTCAAAATATGGGCTTATGAATAAGAATGGCAAAAACTTTATGGTCGTGACCGAGGTTTGCCGGTCGGCGGGAAAGGCCGCAACGACTTAATCGGCACACCGCCAGTAATAAAGCCAAAAAAAGGGCACGATCGAGTTTTTGCCGAGCGGTGCGAGGATTGCCGCACGGGAGACGGGCGGCTTGGTCCCATGGGCCAGTTGTAGTTAGTTATGCTTGAGCGCTCTCGGTGGTCTGACACGTGTAGTGGTGGATCGCCATGAAGTAAAATAAAGTGTGAATTTAGTGTGGCCAAGTGCAGAGTTTCTTCGATCTCCTAACCATTTCCTCGCGTGAACACAGGGTGTCCGGGAAACAATGGACCACCGATTAGGAAATCATTCTTCACGCAAAAGTGAGACGGAAATGTAGAATAAAATTTTTTCATTTGACGTTCCGTTTTCGAGTAAATATAGTGCGAAAATTTTTACAGTAAACACAGTAGATTCTTACAGTAAAGTCGCGTTGTTTCTCAGCGGCCGTCTACCCAGAATTTGCCAAGCGTCTACCCCCTCTACTGAGGAGCAACGCTGTAAACATGCCGCGTAAACTGATCTCGGCTCGGGTATATCGGTGCGAACCACTACTAATCCAATTAGAAGACCTCTTTATTTTTCATTATTTATTTATCAGACTTTCTTAAACTTATTTGTGGCATTATTCTGATTAAAATGACACCAAACACGATATAATTTCAACTGTATTTAGTGGTTTAATTGACGATGAAAGTTTCGGGCGCAAGCAAGGACAGTGCGATCCATGTTTACATGCTGTCCTTTTCTACGTTCGGCTTCCTTTGTACTTTCGGCGCGATCGGTGCGCTAGACTCAGTCATAAAAAATAGTGTCCCTACACGTTATTTCTCCGAGCAGAACATAGCCGTTTGCAAAATAACGCGACTTTACTGTGGATGGGAATCGTCTGGTACGTCTGACCATGACCTACCGATTCTACTGCTTGCTAAACTAATGCACGCGATCCTGGCGGAACTTTAAACTAGTTTTTCTCGAAAAGAATGCGGCGAACAAGAAAATGTTATTCTTTACTTTCGTCTCACTTTTGAAAAAAATAGTGCCCCACAAGATATTTCTCCTCGCAGAACACAGCCGTTTGCGAAATAACGCGACTTTACTGGAGATGGGAATCGTCTGATGCGTCTGACCATGACATACCGATTCTACTTCCTGTATATTCTAAAGGACGCGAACCTGACGGAACTTTAAACTAGTTTTTCTCGAAAAGAATGGGTCGAACAAGAAAATGTTATTCTTCACTTTCGTCTCATTTTGCAAAAAATAGTGCCCACAAGATATTTCTCCGTGTAGAACACAGCCTTTTGCAAAATAACGCGATTACACTGTGGACGGGAATCGTCTGGTGCGTCTGACCATGACCTACCGATTCTACTTCCTGTATATTCTAATGCACGCGAACCTGCCGGAACTTTAAACTAGTTTTTCTCGAAAAGAATGCGGCGAACAAGAAAATGTTATTCATTACTTTCTTCTCATTTTGCAAAATATAGTGTCCCTACACGATATTTCTCCGTGCAGAACACAGCCGTTTGCAAAATAACGCTACTTTACTGTAGATGGGAATCGTCTGATGCGTCTAACCCTAACCTACCGATTCTACTTCCTGTATATTCTAAAGCACGCGAACCTGGCGGAACTTTAAACTAGTTTTTCTCGAAAAGAATGCTTCGAACAAGAAAGTGTTATTCTTTACTTTCGCCTCACTTTTGCGCGCAGAATTACTTCCTGCTCGGTTGTCCATTATATGCGGGACACTCTGTATATTTATCGGCTACTTACAGACGATGTCGATCTTCCATGATTTCTCGACGAACAGTCCCGTCACGTTCGGGTTCTCTGCTCTGCAGGTGATCGTCTTCCCGTGGTCCTCCACGCCTGGCTCGAACTCCACCATGCTCAACGTTCGGTTCTCCGTGCGCTCCTCCTGCGTGACAGATCAAATGCTTTCCGTTAGGCTACTCCTCCGAGCAACTGGCGAACTGGGTACAACGATAACACAATTACAGCGAAGTCTTAATGTAAGGAAAACTTTCAAGTTTTTAGTATGACGATTACAATAGTCGTTAAACGCGGCAGTTTCCGAGCGAAACATTTAATTTTTGCCGTCCGCGAAATAGCGAGGGAGGCACATTTTTAAGAGAACTAGTATTTTAATGGAGAACAAGCGAGAGAAGGGAGGTTTGTCGCCGGCGTTGATCCCACGAGCGCGTCAATCTCGAATGTTTTCGGTCGAGGTGAAACGAATGCGGCGTATAGTTTCAGTCGGCCAGCGGCTGTACATTTTTCCATAACAATTGAATATTTCAGCTGCCTCTTGAAATCTTGAGGCAATAATGCCCCCGCGTGCCCGTCGCGAGCAAAATGGAGAGAAAGTCTAGAGGCGGTTGGCGGAACGATACGGTTTTCGATCCTACTCGAGCGGAAACGGTAAGTCCGCCGTATGGTTACGGAAATTACAATGGCGCGGCGCGGCGCGGTGGACGTCGTTGTTCCCGGCCACGCGGGGAGAATCGATGGCGTTCTTACCAAGGATTTATTCGACCGCGAGGAAAGTCGGACCTTTCGGATCGCGGAACAAGCCCGTAATTCAACCAGCCTCGAGGAATCATACGTCGAAAGAGAACCCGCCCTCTTGTATTCCGTTCGAACCCGGAACTCGGCTCCCGAAAAACCGAACCGAAACTGCCGTACTTGATATTTGCAGTAATGAAACTATCAAAACCGGTCCCGAGACCGACATCTCGCCTTTTTTTATGATAGGAAAAAGGTCAGAGAAAAATAGTACTCAAGGTCATGGAAGATCTTTTAACCCTTTGCGCTCGAACGGTGATTGCGAGGCGCTAATAAAAATTGCCTTGCCATTATTCAAAACAATTTGAATATTATTAAATTCGTCTGTATTCTGTAAATTGTAAAAAGCTCAACCTAACCTCTTTTAACCCTTTACACTCGGAGCTATTTTAACTCGAAAGTCAAACGTTTCTTCTGACCTAGAATATTTCCATTCTCTATGATTTTTTAAATTTGGTAGATGTGGAATTGATATAATACCTCATCCAATTCTTAAATCTTTAGTAATTGATTGAATACCGACATATCTCATTTTTAATAGCGCCTCAGAGACACCACTCGAGTGCTAAGGGTTAATATAATTAATTTTTATTGTACTTTAAATAAAAGCTTCCTAATTTTCTTTATTATTTAGTGTTTCTAATATACCAAATAAGTTATTATCATTACTTCGAAAGACAACTGTTGCGTACGAGAAAACAGGTTCAATTCGGTATGCAGAATGTAGATAAGCTGGAATAAAAATGATCCGGATTGATAGAAATGTCTTGATTTTGGAATTAAAATTGCTTCGAGTCCAAAGGATTAAATGGAACTAAATATTTTCATTGGAACAGTCTCATAGCTCCTAAAGAAACAAATTCAACGATGCGCGATACGTTGAGCTTCCAGCGATCTTCAACGAATGTCAGTTTCTTTTCGACTTATTTTTCGGTTTATAATCGCCGGATTTTATCGATTGATCGATTGCACCAGTTACGGAGCTGTAGGTGTCTGTTACGAGCCTGTACACAAGGTTCCACGGTACCTATATTTGATAGGGTTCCGAGGACCCTAACCCACGCAATTAGCCAATCGTCAGGCATAAACGCGGTCGCAGGACTCTGTAGCGATTGCGTGTCGACTAATCCGCGGCGCTTGTTGCGTATCGGTCGTTCATTCACGGAAAACAAAGCGGGTGCGTGGTTACGGGCGCGAGGGTGGCGGCAGTACAGGGGAGGGAGAATCAGGGATCGGTTAATTGGCAATTAGCATGCGGTCGATGAAGATATCTGGAGTCGACAGGTGTGGCTGCTTAATTCAATCGGCGCGGCTCGGCTCGGCCCGACCCGGCCCGACCCAATCGTATCTTTCAAGCTGCCTCTTGCCGAGCTCTCATTGTCCTCCCCCAAGTCGCGAAATCGGATGCTAGTCGAATCGGTCGATCCGAATTCTTCTTCCGAAGAGCGAAGAGTCCTGCGAAGAGTCCTGCGAAGGAAGGACCTCCAACATTTTAATTTCACTCGTGTAAATAAAACTGCTACCAAACCACGCTTTTGGATAATTAACAGATAACCATTGAAAAGTTTTCTCTTCTGTTTCTGTAATCCACGATATTTTTTGATAGAAGATGCTGGACATGATCGCATCTTTGGATTGAAACATCGCGCAAGATGAAATACAACGGACGACAATGTCAATCGGAGTGGTACGAGGTGTGGTAAAAAAGTAAGGTGACTTTTTGAATTTCGCGGGATACCTACAGTCGATTTTCGTTTTCTATTGTCCCGAACATATGTTCACAGTTTCAGCTATACAGAGTCGTCCGTTTAAATAAGAACACCTAAATATCTCTTCAGGTTACTGTGATGCAAAAAACATTTGTTACGTAACGTGCATGGTGTCGATGGACCAAATATTTGGCAGGAATATTTTTTCCCGAGGGTCATTGTTTTCGGAGTTGTCAAGGTCATCGGTGTTTTTTTGGTACATAACTACATTTTTCTTTATCGCATCGTGTAACCGATGGAAAAATACATTCAGATATGTATAATAACATGACCTTGAAATGACCTTGATCCTCGAAAATTAAAGTTCTACCTAGAACCGATGTCGAATATATTCGGCCACGACTCCTAAACCTATGAAAGCGAAGAAAATATTTTTTATCACACTAAGAGTATCGATCAACAGATACGTGTATGTGTTAACTGTTAAAACAACACTCACGTTCTCTCAAGTTATCGTCAGAGATGTTCAAAATGGCGTCCTTCTACGTTGATACATTTTCTGAAACGTGCAACGACCGACTGTACAGATCTTTCAGTTGTTTCGACATTAATATCAGCACAAGCTCAAACTATTCGGTTCTTCGTATCCTCTGGCGTAGTTGGTCGTTCATTGTAAACTGTTTGTTTCAATTTTCCCCACAAACAGAATTCCATTAATGTGAGGTCCGGTGAACGCGCTGGGCATCCTACAACTCCGGTACAACCAATCCATCGATTTGGAAATGTTAAATCCAAAATTTGTTTGACAAGGCGTGTAGAATGTGCAGGACAACCGTCATGCCGATACCATATTCTTAAACAGATATCTAACGGTACATCATGAACAAGCATTTGTAGCTCATTTTGCAAGAATGTTGCATACTTTTCTCCATTTAACGTACCGTAAAAAATTTTAATTAAAATCGATGTCGGAACAGCTGGCGGACAATCCAAGTTCCGTTACATAGAAATTCTCTCGCGGTACCTGAATAGATATGTCCCTTTAATTGTTTGTATGTTTGAAACGATCGCCTAACCGCGGCAAATATTTTCCAGGCGCTATTAGGGAGCCGTGCTCCGGCACCGTGCAAAAGCTTGTTAAAATCGGACAGTTGGGGTCTTTCCCGTGTCAGCTGGGACTCTCGATCGTCTTCTTCGTCCGACCGGAACGCTTTCGCTGTGTTTCCGCGCCGTGAAGTTCTCCCTCGGGAGAGATTCGCCGTCGAGAGGTATAGTTATCGGTTCCCCGGAGCGTTTCGACCTTTTCAGTTCCTCCTCTACCAACAGTTTTCTCTTTCTTTCATCGAGAGAGCGAGCGAGAAGCCTTCTTCGAAGTTCGAACTCCTCGTGTCTATTTTTCTCCACGGAAAATCAAGCCGGCCACGATTTAACTGTGTCCTTGAGAACACACTCTCTCTTTCTCTCTTATTCTCTCTCCCTCTCTCTCTCTCTCGCTTTCTCTCTTTAACCGTGTAAATCGCATCGCGAAACTGCTCGTTAGTGGCCGACGAGGCTCGTTAGCTCGGAGCCGATCGTTTTTCAATCGCGAGAACCACGGAATCGCTGACGAGTATCGGGCCAACTGTCCGTTGATGGGGAACAGGGAGACGTCGAAAACAATCCTCCAACGAGCCGAGGGCCACGGGATTGCTCTCGGTCGACGTCGGCCAATTTCGTGTACCAACGAAAAATCCCGTCGATCTTCGCTCGCGAAAACGATCCCGGGAGAAACAGGCAGATGAAGCGTTAAAAGACTGCTCGTACACAGTCCGCATGATATTCGTAGTTTCTCGGATTCTACAGTTCGAAGCGTAACGCACGCTTTAACCTCTCAACTGCGAATTTTAGTTTTAAATGTCCCCCATAAAATGCGGAATTAGAATCGACAAAATGACGATTATACACGTCGCACGCAGGGCAAATGTCGTATTATGAATTTTACGAAAAACAACGAAGGATTACATTTTTATTTGATAAAACATTTACACTTTCATTCTTGAGAAGGTTATTGTTATTGAAAATTCGATTCGGACATGTGCCATGCATGTAAAGAAATGGTATTTTTTAGATTCAAATTTTACTTTAGACAAATTTTATTTTTAGAGAGAACGACGAGTAGGAGGAGATGGATAGAGATTGCGTAACAGAGCACATGTTCGTAAAGAGAGTGATAAAAGTGTAAATAAACAAGTGATATAGAATAAACTTTAAATGTCGTTTCTCTGTTTACAAGGTGAGATTGTACATAGCGTAAATGATTGTTGCAATATAGGATAATAATTAAAGAAATCAACTCTGTTTACGGGGAAACAATTTCTAGGTTATTCTGAGAATCCTTCATAATAGATAATTGTCTTATATGTATAAAGTGCATAGCAGTTGTATTGGTAATATGAAGGAAACATACCGCCAAATAGTATTCTTATTACATTGTATTGAAATCTCGAGTTTTTATAGTCAATGGTAATTTTTTATTTTACACGACGAGTTAACTGGTTAAATCAGAATAACTTTTTTACGAATAGACCAAACGTCTTCAATTTTTCTGTGAGGCTAGAAGAATTAGTTTAGTAAACGACGTCTGAAAAATATGTTGAAGAAACGCATTTGGTTGGATTTGTGAAAAACAATTGTAGAAATTGATCTTTACAACTTTTCTAGCTGATAATGAAAATTTAAAACATGTGTTTTGTCAACTCGTATAAATTATACAGGGTGGTCCGCTTAAATAAGGCCATTTAAATATCTCTTCAAATATCTCTTATTGTAATGCAAAAAATATTTGTTACGCAACGTGCACGGTGGCAATGGACCAAACATCTGGAAAGAATATTTTTTTTCGGAGTTATCAAGGTTATCGATGTTTTTGATACATAACTACATTTTTTTTGTTTTGCATCGTGTAAATAATCGAAAAATACATTCAGATATGTTTAATAACATGGCCTTGACGTGACCTTGAGATCAAGAACCTGATCCAAAAGATCAAGGTCACTTCAAGGTCATGTTATTATACATATCTGAATGTATGTTTCGATTATTTACCCGATGCAATAAGAAAAAAATGTAGCTGTGTATCAAAAAACATCGATGATCTAACAATAATATTAAACTACTGTAACAAATATTTTTTGCATTACGATAACCTGAAGAGATATTCAGGTGGCCTTATTTAAGCGGACCACCCTGTATATGCTCTGCAAATTTCATTGAAATCGGTTAATTGGTTTATAAACGATCAAAAGTGGTAAAAAAGCCGAAAATCATGAAAAATTGCAATTTTGAATAGTAATATTTGTTACTATACATGTTTTCTCGTATTTGAAAAATGTGTGGATATTTGAAATACATTAGGATCTGCAGTGAAGTGATTAGGCACGAAGAGCTTGCGGAACAGGCAGCGCTTAGGTGCTGATCCAACGAGCTTGTAGAGCTTGTTGGATATAGTGCTCTAAAATGGAAATTCCTTAATCTTTGTAACTGGAAAATACGGCCTCGAAAGAGTCGCATAATATGTCACGATTAGACGGCGGATCTTCATGCATTTATGGCTTCAAAAATTTTTCGAAAAATGCTAGAAAATAAAATTCTTCAGAATTCAGTGCGCTTTTAATTTATTGCAAATCTGCAAGGACTACTATCACTGAAAATAACATTTTACATGATTCCACTTTCATGCAGCGAATACACCGTCCTATTACATAGCAATCGTCTGACGCGTCTGACCATGATCAACCAATTCTACTTCCTGCATATACTAAAGCACGCGAGCCTCGCGAAACTTTAAACTCGATTTTCTCGAAAACGAGCTACCAAACGAAAAAACGTTCTTCCTCTTTTATCGATTTATTTTTACATGTAGAATCATCCTCCGTCCAGTAGTTCTACGATTTCCGGTCCGATTTCGATTCCGGTATAAAATTGTGAAAGACAATTATTTTCCAACAGAAAATGAAGACCATTTTGATTTCTTCAATATTAACGCATCACCGACCGGTGATTATTGCCCAATTTTAAAAAATCTATGGAACGTGGCTAAACACTTTTCAATGAAACCTTGAATAGCAACAGCAATTTCCATTATGAATTAACAAGTCAACCTCAATAACGTCGTCTAATAGTTTCATTTAAGATTGCAATGTAAAAGATCATTTCTATGGTTTCTTTTGGTACAGCACAATTATTGAAAAACCTATTGATAGTCTTCCGGTAGGTTAAGTGTTAAGATACAAAACTGATCTTTAGGGTCCCATCTCTAGTTATTTGATTTATATTATTTCTCAGTTTTAACTTTATTTCAACATCCAATCAATGAGGCTGTCCTGTATTCTGTGTTCTTGTTTCGTATGAGTGGGAAAACAACATATTTACAGTAGCATGGTGTTTAGTCAAAATGTGGCAGTTGAACTTGTAAATTATAAATGAAAAACGTGATATCAAGGGGTCAAAGAGGTGTGATCGAAACACGTCGAACGCAGTTAACTGGTTAATAGGCTTTGGATAGGCAAAAAGTGTTGATATTAATTTTGTATCTCAGTATCATACAACGAGAGCTACCATATTATGGCCTTGAACCCACAGATAACGGTAGACTAGTTTTTTCGTATTTCTCGGGCCGAATGCCGGACCGTGCGCCGTTCCGCTCGCATCGGGCCGGCTTGTATCGGTTGACACGCTTTGAAACGAAATTCCGGGTCGAAGTAACTGCTCTTTTTCTGTCGGGTAGGATGAGGAAGAGGATGAGGACGTGGGCGGCGCGTCGGTGGAAGATAAATAGAAAAACGGGACGGGAACGTGCGAGAGAGAGAAACAGAGAGAAAGAAAGAGAAAGAGTCTCGCCGTTCGGAGCGGAGCAGAGCAGAGCGGAGCGGAGCGGCGTCAGAAGCTGCCGGTAAAATTCACGCTCGGTGGAATCCGGCGCGGCTCTTTAGAAAGGATTCCAGAGCGTTAGCAGGACTCGAGGTCCTTTCGAGTCCGGGCTAGCAGGAATGAGTTTCCAGCAGATGTTGCCGACGTTGCTTACGGTCCGCCTCTCGACCTTAATATAACCAAAATTAACCATACCCCCGTGCCGTCGAACTCGTTCCGCCATATTCTTCTTTTCCCTTTTTATCTCCTCCTTCTCCCTCGGCCGCTCTTCTTCCTCTGCCCTTCTTCGCCCCTTCTGCACTTTCCTCCGCACCCTCTGGCCTTCCTGGCTCTCTCGTTTCTCGCCATCTTGCGCCCTACCGAATTGCACCGAGCGGCGACGTCGGCATTCAGAGGCAGAGAGAGAGAGAACCGTGCAAGATACAACGGCGCGCGATATTATTATTTTCAAAAATTACATCGGTCGCTCCGCCAACACCGAGAACCAGAGAGCGCACTGCGAAGATCGTTTACGTTCTCTACGACCAGAGAAAGCCGGCTGGTCGACGGAAATACTACTCGAGAATACTCGCATTCGGGTAACAAAAGTTCGGGCTACCGATAAAAATTAGCTTCTGACTGCTTCGCCAACTGCGGCAGACAGTCTGAAAAAATTTTCGGTGTCCCACGTATTCTACCCACGTTTTACCTTTTACAACCGTTGTTTCATTCTACGTTACATTCTACGAATTTTATTAATCATCTGTGCGTGTAAACTTCTTTTTGCTCCACATTTCTCGCTAACATCGTTGCTATGTTACGTGTGGTGTCGCTCGGGCTATGAATCGTCAAGACTTGGAGTCGACTTCGAAGGAATACAAGGATCTCGGATCCTTGGGAGATATGCCAGGAAACTAAGTTGGTAAGAACACCTCGGGTGGTCAAAACATATCTGATTTATTTCTTCTTGCAACGCTTTAAGGTAAACCTTGTAAGGTTTGTAAATGGTGGGGGTTGGTTCTTAGTGGGGGTTGCGAAGATCTTATTGGTTATATTTGCAAAAATAAGAAACATGTGTTTGCCAGCTGTGATAGGTTTTTTCGAACTCCCTGTGGTTCTAGTCCCCTTTTTATGGTGGCTGTAGTTATTGCGATGCTGCAGAGGACCCAGAATGACGAGCCGTACAAATCCTTAAAATACCCTGAAAGCGATAATAATAAAACTAACGCCCGGGCCCTAAAATAGTCAGGTATGCAGGTCCCTTAGCTGTCTCTTAAAAATTAGCGACAAAGGTTAAGACGGGACAAGCTGTCGCTTAAAAATTATTAACAAAGGTTAAGACGGAACACTTCGTCAAACATTTCTTTAAATAATAATCCCAGGAGGAAGTGCTAGATTGAAAAATTCATTATTTAATTATGAAAACTTGCGAAATAATCGCTGTGAAATAACGTGGACCCATTCTGTCGCACTCGAACGGCCACATGCAGTTTTCAACCGAGACTATTTTGAACGTCGTCGTTAATTTCCGTACAGTCTTCGAAAATACAAATTCCCCTGTCATTCCCTATCGTCTGCTTTTACCATTTTCACGAAGCAGACGCAACGCGAATGGATGACAGGTGACTAGTTATAATAAGCCGAAGCAGCAAACCTGAATAAACCACAAGATCCCGCTGTCTCCCGAGACGGGAGCAGAAAGTTCGAGCTCAAGGTGTCTTAAGGTGATTCGTTAGTTTTGATGAAAATCACAATTTACACCTAGTACACGAGTCCCCGAGATACGACGTCGTCATGCGAGCGAGGCAACAAAGATGATAAATCCGACGCTGCTCTCCGCCCGAGCCACCCTAAAGATGGCTGCTACTAGTAACCTGTAGACAGCTACTCTGCCTTTTTCCTGCACGAGATAACCCGTACGTCGTTCGCCGTTAATATCTTGGGAAAATTCGCTGCACGAAGTTCCTGATTCTCTTTTTATTTGACACCTCCGAGGCGACGTTGATGGCTCGAGTCTTCGGATAAGCAACGGCGTGAATTAAACGTATCAACGTCGATCGGCTTTGATTCGGGCATCATTGACATTTTTATTCGTTCAATTACTGATCCGTAATCAAACTCCCGAAATGTCGGCGCTCACATGTTCGTAGATTGCCGATTTTTAGATCGCGATCTTCGGGTAACCTCGAGTCAGAGTTGTTCAGAATTACAATTGAATTACTCCAGGAATTATAATTACAAAGTAATTGGTTTACGTATAACTCAGATCTTCATTCAATTAAATCACAATGTAATTCGTAGTTCAATTACAATGTAGTTGAATTAGCACAACTCTGTGCGGAACCCATTTTGTTTTGTGAAATCAATTTTAGTTTGCGAAACTCATTTTGTTTTGTGGAACCCATTTTGTTTTGTGAAACCAGAGCTGTGCAGAATTACAACTGAATTACTCCAGGAATTATAATTATAAAGTAATTGAATCACATCGTAACTCAGTTATATTGTAATTTATAATTCAGATCTTAATTCAATTAAATTACAATGTAATTCGTAGTTCAATTACAATGTAGTTGAATTAGCACAACTCTGTGCGAAACCCATTTTGTTTTGTGAAATCAATTTTAGTTTGTGAAACTCATTTTGTTTTGTTGAACCCATTTAGTTTGTGGTACTCATTTTGTTTTGTGCAACCCATTTTGTTTTGTGAAACCAGAGTTGTTTTGAATAACAATTGAATTACATCGTAATTCAGTCATATCGTAATTTATAATTCAGATTTTCATTCAATTAAATTACAATGTAATCCGTGATTGCAATTGAAGTACAATTATACAATACTTTGTAATTAATTTACATTAATAACGAATTACGAGGACGAGGAATATAAAATGCGCCGCATAGACAGGAAACAAGTATATGAAAAAAGAAAAAAAAATATATCGCACTTCTTCAGAGTTCTGGGTTACAATTTGGAGAGGTGTATTTTAAAAATAATTAGTTACAAAAATATTAGTAATAGAAAGATTTGAATAATATAATTCAGTTACGACGTATTGAATTACAATATAATTGAAATACAACGTAATTCAATTACGTAATTCAATTACAATGCAATCGTCTGCCTCGAGTTCCAAAAATGTGATCGACCGACTAGTTCCGTACAGAAATCGGCGTGCGAGTCTCAGGCCGCGAATCAATGAAACAATTAGGATAAAGGTTCGGCTGACAGGATAACAAGAGCAGAAAGAGATCTTTCTCGGACGCGACGCGAATAGAAACGTACATTTGCATCGAGTTGTTTCGTGCCGCGGCGTAGAGATCGGGACGAGCCCGGAGAAGATCGTTTCCGGGACGTCGAAACTGATAACCGTTCCCGCTGATCCAGTATCGGCGAGAGCACAAATTGCGCCGCGGAAATGGAACGTCGATGAGGAGAAAGACTCTCTGACGCGGAGAGCCGCGGTGCTTGGACGGGTTCATGGAGCCATAACTACTACCAGCTTCCATCCAACTCCGCGCGATACGTTACGAAGTTAGAGAAGCCCTTTCAGCCTGTTCCCGAACAGGGAACAGCGAACGCGCGCGAGCGGTCTTGCGAAGTGCGCGAAAATCGGTGTCTAACCTGACACGGGAATATTTGATGCGCCGATGCCGATAATGTATGTGTCAGAAAGCTGCCCGTTTGCGCTTATTTGTTGAAACGCTGGGATAAGCTGCACGGTAAAACAACCCACCCTCTGCCTCCGGCTAGACGATGTCTAATGGATCTTGTACTGGCTTTACTTATTCTACGAATAAGCACAAAGCTACTCTGGTTTATTATCTGCACCATCTGTGTTACGCTAATTCCTCCCATTCTTTGTTTTTCCTCATTTGTTTCTACATCCAGTCTGCATATTCTTTGCCTCGCTGTATTATCTTTGCACCCTTCCATTTCCCACCCTTATATTTTCTCCGTCCTCTGTTCCTTCACTCATTTTTCTGTCTTTTATACCTGGGCTGCGAGGGAAGGATTCTATGATGATGGGAAAAGATTAGATTTTTATTTTATTCCCACTATATTGGAATCGTTAGTGAAAAATATGAAATATTTGGATTTTCTGTACTGCATAAGGAATCGCAGTTTAATTATAGTGAACTTCGCTTTTCGGTTTTTTAATCAACTGTCGATCGAAAAGCTATTTCGAAGACTGTTTGTTCTGCTTGTCTAACGAACGGACATCTCCATTCTACATATCCAGCCTGCATACCACTCGCATAACTGCAGTTCGGTCTCATTCTACTTGTCCGACCATAGGCCGTCCGTATTCCGCTTGCGTGAGTATAGGCCTTTCGTATTCTACTTGTCTGGCCAAAGACCGGCCCACTCCACTCGCCTGATCGTGAGCCCTCCATATTCCACTCGCCCGACCATAGTCGTTCCTATTTCATTCGTCTGATCATAGGTCGTCCATATTCCACTTGTCTGATTACAGATCGTCCTACCTTAAGATTGCTTTCATTTCAAAAATTGCTGATATCAACGAACTTCTACCTATCCCCTTCAAACGGTAGCAATCGGAGGTAGTTTCAGAGGTAGCAATAATAACGTAACAATGTTTATTGCTTGCACACAATGGAAAATTATCCTTCTGCGGACGAAGCAGAAATTGATTACGCCTTGCACTATGATTTATTTAATAACATATTCAACATTCTGTTCTATTACTTTTCGCCACTTGCGAGGCAATTGTTATTGAATAATCCTGTAAAGAAATATCTTAATTTTGTCTTTGATTTCGTAGATTTTGGATAAATATATCGTCTCGTCGATAATATCCTGCTCATCTTAAATCCACTTCCTTCGAATACAATCTTCACGATGGTGCGCTCGCCATATAATTGTTATTAAATAAATCTATAAATAAATATCTTAATTTTGTCGTTGACATATTTCGTAGATTTTGGATAAAACATATCGTCTCGTCGATAGTATCCTGCTAAGAGGAGAAGAAAATTTTCAAATCTAGTTGTATCGCTATAATTCCAATACAATTTGAATAAAAGGCACATCTTAAATCCACTTCCTTCGAATACAATCTTCACGGTGCTCCTTTCGCCACGTAATTATTAAATAAACCTATAAATAAATATCTTAATTTTGTCTTTGATTTCGTAGATTTTGGATAAAACATATCGTCTCGTCGACAATATCCTGCTAAGAGAAGAAGAAAATTTTCAACTCATTCTATGCCTGCATTTAGTCTAACCAGTTGTATCGCTATAATTTATAATTCCCATACAATTTGAATAACAGGCGCATCTTAAATCCACTTGCTACCTCCGAATACAATCTTCACGGTGGTCCGCTCGCCGCTGCTCGACCACAAAAGGTTCGTTCACCCGTGAATAATGCCAACAACAATCTGTCACGTGGAATTCCTTACGGTGTTCGCGGCAGGTGGACCGTTCTTCCGATAACGCTATCGGTAGACAACTATCGAGCATGTGCGCGCTTCCTCGATCATCGAGATATCGGAGGTGCGCGGGAATTCATTAAAATTCATTAAAATTCCCGGCGTTTCCCGAAAATTCGATGACACGCTCGGCCCCATCGCGGAATCTTCGTATATCCTCGCGGGCCGAGCCGAGCAGAGCAGAGCAGAGCAGAGCAGAGCCGAGCAGCGCCGTTTCGTGCGGGGTCCACGTCAAAGAATTTTAATTTGGTCGCGCGAAAGTTCGTTCGGCGGGTTCCAGGTGGTTGGCCCCGTCGTCACGGAGACGGCTGTTTTGCTCGAATTAGAATTCCGCTGCGTTTCCATCGGTGGCTGTCGTTTACTCCGTTAATCAGTCCGTGTAACGGAGTCTCGGTCTCTCCGCGGGAAGCACGAGCGTCGAGAAGGGAGCCGAGAGAGAGAGAGAGAGAGAGAAAGGGAGAGAACGGGCGAGAGAATATTGCGACTGGTGGCGCACGGGATACGACGAGCCGAGAGGCGAGAGAGGAGAGGAGAGGCGAGAGGCGTCGTTAAGCGTTGCGGCCACGGCTTGTTAATGAACTACGCGAAATTAATTAGGGCCGCGCGTCAGCGTGCCGGAGACAACGGCTCGACTCTCTCCGCTTCGCACTGCTTCGCACTGCTTCGCTCTGCTCTGCTCCGCTCTGCTCGAATCTGCTCGGTTCAGCGTGCACGTGCGCCGCAACGTTACATCTGTGATTCCGGATTATCGATAATGCGTGGCGCCCCGGGGCTGCGTCCTCGCGCCTAACCGTTCGCCTAACCATCGCGCCGTGATTTAGGTCCGCGCTCTCCCGTATCTGGCCGCTCGCTCGGCCGAACGGGAGATTACCTCGGACAGCGGCAAGATTACGAGCGATTCCCCAGGCCTGCTACAAGTCTTCCCGGGCGCTAACAATCCGCTTCCAACACCGATCCTCATCCCTCCACCTGCGATGACTTCAACCCCTTTGGTTGTCGCGCGCGTCGCCGTCCGAACGAGCTGGTCGCCGTTTTCTAATTTCCCGGTGCTTGCCCGTGGAAGAACGTTCTTTCTTGTTAACATCGAACCCCAACCACCGCCGCACAATGGGGTGTTTGGCCGGTTCAGATCTTGTTTTCTTCATTTAAACAAAATTTTTTCAATGTTTTTTATATTGCAATTTTTGTGTGCTCGCCCGTGGGAGAACGTTCTTTCTTGTTAACATCGAACCTCAACCACCGCCGCACAATGGGGTATTTGGCCTGTTTAGCGTGCCAAAACTATTACAACGTTATAATATTGTGTCAAAGTCATAATATTATATATCGTTTAGACCGTCTTAACACCAGCTACAACATTATCAAATCAAAAATACAATTTAATATTTGAAAAATCGAAGCGATATTGTTTTCAACAATTGTTAAAACAAAAAAGCTATAAAATTACTCTACAAACCTTCCTCTACATCCTAGGTAAGTTTTTATGCCGATTTGATACACTAAACTTATAAAAAACATCATAGCAACGACCGTGGTCCCGTTGAAAGCACCGGTTCTCATTCGATCACCGAAGTTAAACAACGTGGAACGTGGAATGGGCTTGGATGGGTGACCGCCTGGTAAAAACCCGGGAAGTGATCCCTGGGTGTTTTTTCACGTGTTGTTGGTAAAAGGTGGTTCGGATCCCACCGTAATAAACAGTAGGTCCCGCTGAAAAGGCGACAGGGAGAGTGGAAAGAAGGGAGAGATTGGTAAATGGATTTGAAACCCTGAGGGGACCAAATAATCATATCAATCAATTATAAAAAACATCATTTCTTTAACATACGTTTTTCGACGCTTCTCTTGGTCACGAGAATATGTTACTTTCAAGTGTCTATATGTTACTAAATAGTACTGTGTATGGAAAAATATTATTGTAGATTACTCGCATATATATTTAGGTACATGAAAAAATAGTTTCAGTCATTTTGAACAATATAAAAATTTGGATTTTTGGCGCGCTAAACAGGCCAAATACAGTAAAGTCGCGTTTACTGTCCAACAGCCTGTGTTCTGCACGGACAGTGATCGCAAACCGACATTATTTGTTATGACTGCGTCTACCGCGCCGAGAGTTCTTTCATAAAATGATATTCGTATCTGAATAACTTTGGTTTTCGATCTACACACGAGTAGATCTTTTCGTAAACTGATATTCCTATCTGAATAACTTTGGTTTTCGACCTACATACGAGTAGATCTTTTCGTAAAATGATATTCGTATCTGAATAACTTTGGTTTCCAACCTACACACGAGTAGATCTTTTCGTAAAATGATATTCGTGTCTGAATAACTTTGGTTTTCGACCTGCACACGAGTAGATCTTTTCGTAAAGTGATATTCGTATCTGAATAACTTCGGTTTCCGACCTACACACGAGTAGATCTTTTCGTAAAACGATATTCGTATATGAATAACTTTGGTTTTTGGTATCGCAAGTGGTCAGACTTTTCGATGGGTAGTCAGATCAACGATTCCGACTATGGGGTTGGACGTGGGACGCCGTAGCGGGGCGATGACAGAGAGATCGAGGGACACAAAGGGGGCGGTAAGCCGTTAAAGGGGTCGACGATAAGGGTACGTCGTGGCTCGTTTTCGCGGTGACGACGAAGGTGGCGACGTGCCTTCTTAAAATTCGCGGCGCGGAGTGCGGGACGGTGACGCGGCTTCTAAGCGGCAGATAATAAAATATAGCCGAGGGTTCGCGCCGGTAAGAGGAACAGACGATCGTTGGTTGCTGGGAAAGAAAGGGTATTCGTGGGAAGAGAGCTGAGACGCTTACCGGCGGGGCTTAAGGAGAAATAGAGAGACAGAGAGAACGAGAGAGGAAAAGAGAGAGGAAAAGAGAGAGAAGAGGCGAGGATGAGGTGGAGCGTAGCCGAGGACAGATATTAACGTAAGCAGATCCTACGAGCGGCGGAACACGTAGACCACTTCTATCGCATTACCATCCTGATTATCCTATATAGTCATCCGGGGGCTGTCTTTAGGCATTCGCTCGCGAGCTCCGCATTACGTGGCCCCGGCCAGAAAGCGTTTCGTTAGCGAGCCCCGAGAAAACTGCGATGGAGCCGCGTATAATCGCGCGATATATTATCTTTATTCCCTGTCCGCCGCCGCATCGGTGCGCTTAAGACCGTATAAATATTTCGAAATGAAATTCCGCAACGAGCTTTACGCGGGGCACCTTCTCCAACCTTCCTCTCGCTCTCCAGAATTCTCTCTCCCTTTGCTTTCCACCCGCTAGTCGCCGTCGACGTTCGCAGTCGTCGCGAGAACGTTCGAGCGCCGGAAATTAGAGCGGCCAGGAAAAAAGTAGAATATAATTTCACCGGTCGGATAACAGTTTTCCGTCCCCCACGCTGCCGCGCAAATGTGCGTCGGGCACTCGTCAGCCGACGGAATTGGTGCGACAGAAATGTGCAAACGCGATTCCGTCCGCCGCAAACGGTCGCCTCGTTCAGCGAGAAGCCCTTTACCGCTTCTGGAATCCAAGTTCCGGTCTGCGGATATTTTGAACCTGTCGGGAAACGCAAGAAAATCGAGACGCGAACGTGCAGAGCGAACTTTGAAGAATAAGCTTTTAGAGGGTAATTTGAAGAACGTGTTATATTATTGAGAATGGATTGTATTTTGAAATTCTACGTTTTTCATTGCGAGTTTCCCTGCCTGACGTAGGCTCAGGTCAGGCCATAAAAGTCATGCGTCCGCTGTTTTTCCTTTCTTCCGCGTTTTAGCTCGTAGTCGCGCAACAGTGCTCAACCGTGCAACGTCTTCCTCATTCGGATTGCGATCTCCGTGTATTTGTACTTTTATTTTAACAACAAACAGTTTTCTTTTTGCAGTCGATCGAGTTCGATCTTTGTTCCGCAATTGAAGATCCTCGATAAATACAGTTCATTGAAAGAAATGTGACTTTGGAATTTCGGGAAATACGAGCTTGGAAATGAAAAATCAATGAGACCACCGTGTGGAAGTACAGTGTCGGATAAAATGATAGGCCATTTGATGTATTTGTATATTTCATATAACACGATAGGATATATGTACAGGGTGTAACAAAATTTAGTATCATGGTTTTGGCAGATGGTTGCACACCTTCCGATCGGTGGAGATTTTCTTAAAAGAAATTGCCGCAAAATTGACATTGACCTCGAAATTCAAGGTCGAATTTTTGTATGTTTGTATCGCATTTTACTACCAAAAAAATATATAAAAATTTGACCTTGAATTTCAAGTGTCGAGATCAATTGTGCGGCAATTTCTTTCAACAAATCTCCACCGGAAGGTGTACAACGATCTGCCAAAACCATGACACTAAATTTTGTTACACCTTGTACATATTACACGCCCCGTATGTTAAATACATCCTTCAAAGTATCCATATAGAATTGCAAGTCTGTATCTCGTACACGAAAGAAATTAGAGAAAATAATGTAGACATGTATTGATTTTAGTCGGACAAAATGATAGAGCGTTATTAAAAAATACAATTGTTTGAACAGAAATATTTTGTTGAACTCCAAATTAACCCTTTGAACTCGAAACAATTTTAATTCCATAATCAGGACATTTCAGTCAACCCAGATCACTTTTATGCTATGAAACCTTTTTTACATTGTGCACATCAAATTGAACCTGTTTCCTCATAGAACAGTTGAGCTTTTTACAATTTATAGAATACGAACGTAAATACAGAGTAAATGTATTTGGAAACTAATATATAAGTACGTAATTATTATCTTAACGCTAAACCGTTGCTTCAAAGTTAACCGTCAGAGAGATCAACACAGCAACGCGAAAACCGAAATGGAATTGAATGGCATAGATTATCATCGATCGGTAGAAACCAATAGCCCCAAATATGTTTCGGGACAATTTCGTAATGTTTACGTCTTGAGAAAGAGATACTTTAAGTATAAACCAAAGTGTCATAACCCTTAGGTACGTCGTAGTTTTTCAAGAATCAACTCTTTACAAATTCAATTCAAACTTCTATTTGACAAATGCAGTAAAATGGTGCAAATAAGCCTAAAAATCGGTATGGGTGTCGTTATTGACTTTCTTGGGACGTAGAAGGGGTAGAGGACGTAGAAGGGGTCAATGTCCTTTCATTTTTAAATTGTTCTCCAACGTATCCACAAATCCTTATCCTGCGCTACAACACCGTATACGATACACTGGAACAAACCACTATAAAATGGTATCCATTGAGTCCATAAATGTTGAATAAAATCCTGTCAAATGCAAGTATCCACAAAAATGCACACGCGTACCGGAATCGTTCACAACTAATTCACGTTTGATGCACGTCAATTTGACTTTCGCACACGAAAAATAAAATATCAGTGAAATTAATGCCAATTAAACCCACTTAAATAACACCCTAATTCAACGTTTCAAAAAAATTTGTTTGTGCAAGAAGAATCGTCCGTACACGCTTGCAATCGTATGCACGCTGATTCGAGACAGCTGACGCGGTCAATCTCTGATCGATAAAACAAATGAAGATCTACAGAAAACTCACGCCCAAACATCGCGCGTTGCTATACCAATACATTGTCTAACCTGTTTTCACGAATTTCGCGATTCTTTCTCATTCTGTCCGTGACCGCCAAATATCTCATGCGTGTAACATGAATCGCATCAGCTGTCTCGAATCGGCGTGCATACGGATGCTACCTTGTACGGACGATTCTTCTTGCAGGAACACATTTTCTCAAAACGTTGAATTAGGCTGTTATTTAAGTGGGTGCGCTAACAGACTTCACATTAATTTCACTGATACTTTATTTCTCGTGTGCGAAAATCAGATTGACGTGCATCAAACGTGAATTAGTTGTGCGGAATTCCGGTACGAATGTGCATTTTTGTGGATACTTGCATTTGCGAGGATGTTATTCAACATTTATGGACACAATGGATACCATTTTATAGCGATCTCGAGTAAACTACTCGTGCGAGAACAATTTAAAAGTGAAAAGGCATTTACCCCTTCTACTCGATAATTTCATAGGGCGGATATTAGAAATGCCCTTGTGGATTTTAACGAGTAGGCAGATTCAATGTCGTCCAACGATTTATTAAATATTTTCGCCTCGCTGGGGCCCCAAACGAGAACCAAGGTATGCATGCATCTGTCACTTGATACGTGACTGTCGCGCGCCTCTATGACGTACGCAACGTACACTTTTGTTAGACTCGTTGCCGCATTTTAGGCGGATTTTTAAGTGTTAATAAATAAATAACGAAGTCGAAATCGCAATTTTTTAATTCTTCATTTTCGTCTTATATTATCGTCGAGGACCACCCCTGAAATTTTCTCCCACCTGTTGTCGAACACCCTGTATAGATACATCGAACGTCGTATCATTTTGTCCGGCACTGTAAAATAATTTCGTTCGGTTAGAGTTCAGTTTTTCGTCACGGCTCACAAACTCACAGCTGTCTGAAGTCGCGGGTCCCCGCGTCACCGGTTGCACGTTGCACGTTTCGCCGCGCGGTTTCTCGCGCGCGCCGATGCACCGAGGCGTAATTTACGAGACGGACGGACAGTCTGATTTAAATTTAAAGGAAGTGAAATTGGAATACCTTAGTGTCGGGACGCGTTGTCGTATTTCATCCTAGCCCGCGTCCAGCCCTCTAGTCGTGGGGAGGACGAGTAGGGGTGGAAAGGGTTCTAGGGGGTCTGAAAGTGGGAGGTGAGGGGTCCCAGAGCAGAGGGTGCGAGAGGGTGCGAGGGGCACTGGTTAATTAACGAGCACCGGCCGAACGCGCCGGCTATAATAAGCAGCTTAGCTGTTAATTAAATGCCGCGCTGCCTTTTGTTCCTCCGCCGGGACACGACAAATTTCGTTAAGGTGATGCGCTAATAATTAGAAAGCGATAGGCGAACGGATTATCGGGCTCCAGTCGGGCCGAGTATATAGTCGGCCTGCTTGCTCTCGCTGTCGACGGGTAATATTTTCGGCTACCGACGCGACGCGACGATGTCGACAAGTTATATATCCGGCCTCGACGCGTCCCGTCGATATCCCGCTAATTGAACCCCGTGTCGTAAAGTTGTCGCGGATAATCGAATCGCCGCGACACCAAACTCGACGCCGGACGAAGAAAATTCGTCGGCGAGAGCCCATTGTGCTGTCTCGCTTTTAGCAGGATCCCCGGAAACTTCGAAACCGAGCCATTATACTCTCTCTAATCCGCTTTCATAATAATTACACGGCGGATCTTTATGCATTTATCGTGCACGCACTTCTCTCTCGAAATATTTTTATTTTCTCCCGAAACGCGACGAAATTGTTTTCCGCTGTTCTCATAAAAATTCTACACGGACATGGAAATTTTCTGCGTCCGCGGTCTGATCACTTTTTTCTACCTTTTCTCGAACAGTTAGTCTCGGGAAATATTACAATGGAACCATGGATTATTCAAGCCGCGACTTTTCCATTTAATTTATTTCCTTTAATAATTGAATAAGAAGAGATCCGAAGGAATTTGAATGTAAAGCGAGACCAATCACTCACCGTCGTGTGCTTCAGCTGTCTTCTCCTCCCTTTGTACCACGTGATGACAGCGGGAGGCCTGGATCCAGTCGTCTCGCACTCGACCTCGTACCGTTTTCCGGCCAATAGAGACTCGCTCCCGACTCCCTTTTTGCCGGGCCTCCTTATGACGACCGTCAATGGTTTCACTGGTGGAAAAATCGAATCGCCGGTTAATTCATCGTCATCGTCGATGACGGGAACCGTTCGCAAACGGCTCGTTCAGCCACACACATCTGTTTGGGCGGCATAATACGGTCCCATGCCCCCAGCCCTTTTTCTCGAATCACCGAGTCCAGCAATCACGCGGTCCAACGACGCTAATCGGCCGCGATAATTAAAGCGAACCGATAATTAAGGCGGACAAACTCGTCGGGTACAGTGAGCGGGGGACAGAGGAGGGGCAGGTACGACGCGAGTTCGATGCAAATTGTGTGCGGTCGAATCGACCTGCTGTAAAACTGGCGACTAATCGATCAATCGCCAGTCATTTGTCATTTTTCGGCGGGCTGAAAACCCGGTTTTCGTGGCCAAAATTATTCCAGCGTTATTTCAAGGTTTGAGGTTTTTTTAACGGTATGCTATGCCGTCTCGTAGAGAGTCACCACTAAAAATTACGATACCAATTACTTATCTAATCGATTAATAAACATTTAAATATTGTACGAGGTGATATATCAATTTCATGTATCCATAAAATGGAAACAATGATAAAGAATGGAATTATTCTAGGTCGAAAGAAACGTTTAATGTTTCAGTGATACCATTATTCGAAATATTGTTTAGATTATTAAATACGTTGGTATCTAATCAATTAATAAACATTTGAATATTGTATGAGGTGTTATCCCAATTCCATATATCCATAAAATGGAAACAATGATAAAGAATGGAATTATTTTAGGTCGAAAGAAACGTTTAATGTTTCAGTGATACCATTATTCGAAATATTGTTTAGATTATTAAATACGTTGCTATCTAATCAATTAATAAACGTTTAAATATTGTATGAGGTGTTATATCAATTTCATGCATCCATAAAATGGAAAAAATGGAACAGAATGGAATTATTCTAGGTCGGAAGAAATGTTTAATTTTTCAGTGAAGACAGCTCCGACTGCAAAGGATTAGAATAAAATTGGTTTCAATTTCAATTTTGCAGTTTTGTCTTCAGAACGATGTCCCAGCACAAACATAATTACTTTGGCTAATATTTTGGATTTGGATGCTTCGAAGGGTCATCAAAAGACTGCGGATCTTTATGCACTAATAGGAAAATTGAGTAGATGAAATTCAAAATTGCTGGACAATTTTAAAAATTGAAGATATCAATATACAGGGTGAGTCGGGACGAACGGACCAAACTCTAGTACCGTATTGAACACAGGAAAATAATGTAAAAAAACTCATACGTTCTTATCCGATTTTAATTTAATTTTTTTTAAATTTTAATTTTTTCAATCAGGAGAGCAACAGCCGCCCATCGTAGCCGAAAATGTTTACAGATCAATGGCGGTATTTTCGAACATTTGTTAAAATGAAACTATGATAACCGAAATGTTAATGTACGAAACTTTGTTTAATTGTAATCACGCTATAAAATGGAAACAAATGCAAATCGGATAAAAAGATATAAATTTTTTACATTATTTTCCTGTGTACAATTCACTCCTGGAGTTTGGTCCGTTCGTTAAGGGAAGAAATAACATTCTAAATTGAATGTTATTTCTTGCAATTGATGCAGATAATTCTTATCTTGCATAAAACAAGTCTAACACTGTCGTATACAAATATTTTTTCAAAGAATCAATTTTTTGGCCACGAGAAACGGATTACCTGCCCACTTTGGACTCGCCACGTGATTTAATGTGCACTGTGCCCCTAGCCCCTCTGTTTTCCCCACCCCTTTTGTCCCGAAACGTGGGAAGAAGACGCAGGAAGCAGCCGGGGAAATTATTCAACGATTTCTTTGCGGGGGGCCGCGAGAGCGCGATAACGATCATCGTTCGCCGGTAAACATTGATTTTCCCGTACGCGTGTAAACGCGCGGAACGACGCCGTTTCCACCAGTTTCCACAAGTTTCCACCGGTTTCATCGGCCAGGCGACGATCGCTTTGACGGATGATAAATCCGCGTCCCGAATTGGCCAATACCGAGCCAGATACGGTCCGCTCGCGCGTGAAATATCAAAACCATGAGAACCGATGCCCCCCGGCAAGGAAATCGGAAAATCGGCTTCTCGGCGTCCTTAAAAAAATTCAGTAATCCCAAATGCCGACAGAGAAACGTCCACTATTCTTGAATACTACACATTTTTTTCCTGCGAGTTTTCAACCGTGCATCAGTGGATGTCACACAAGAACATCGGATCCATCGGTTTTTCGCAATACACCTGATTCTTTTATTTACGAATAAATGCAACACGTTTCTACTTAGATCGTTTTCACATCGGTTTCTAACAAATTTTATTTTTGCTTTCACATGATTTTATGTGCTGTACCAAAAGAAAGCATAGAAATTTTCTTTTACATTGTAATCTTAAAGGAAACTACACTCCTCAAAAGAATTAAGGGATCGCCTCCACGAACCCGAAAATTACTACCAGTTTACACGATCATAAGTCCGTCCCTAATGGCTGTATCGATATCGTTAAACAATGGTTTCAAAGCGCGAAACCTCTATTTTCAGATGCTCTGTTTCATATTTTTTCTGTGTTGTTTTTTTACAATGTTATGGCGAGACGAAGACGACATTGACGGTTAACAAAAATTTTGTGCAACTTTGGAACATCGCACGGGGTGCAACAAATTTTTTTGATAAATCGCGTTAATATCAGTTGGAAGGGCTATCTTTCGTGTGTAAAATGTGAGGTTGTTGATTATTGTGCGATTTTTTTTGTTCGAGTTATTCAACATTCAAGCAAATGTTGGCTTTTTGACTTTGACTGGCTCCAGAATGCGAACAAATTATCGTAGAATCTTGTACAAACAAGCAATAGAAAGAGCGTTTCTTTCTTCTTAAGGTACTTTTTTTGTTTTTCAATTTTATTAACATTTCGATATACCAGGTGTTTCTGAAAATATGCTTAATATATGCAAAATTTCCATTTTTCTTTAAACTTGCCATATCTCAGCGAGAAATTATCACAATACCATGGTCTGAACGTCAGATTAATGCAAAGATTCTGCCGATTCGATTGAGTACCCTATGATCTCGCTGCGACAATTTTTTACCTATGGCAATTGTGTCTGAAGTTAGTGATTCGTAGAAAATGAGGCTAACAGCGCGAGTTTGTCGCGTCGTCGTTCACGACGTACACATAATAAAAACATAGTAAAATTTTGAAACAGAGCATCTGAAAGTAGAGGTTTCGCGCTTTTAAACCATTGTTTAACGATATCGATACAGCAATTTGGGCCGGACTTATGATCGTGTGAACTAGTGGCAATTTTTCGGGTTCGCGGAGGCGATCCCTTAATTCTATTGAGTGTATTAGACGACGTTGTTGAGGGTGATTTGTTAGTTCACAATAAAAATTGCTGTTGCTATTGAAAGTTCCATTAAAAAGTGTTTAGCCATGTACCATAGATATTTCAAAATTATGCAATAATCACCGGTCGGTAATGTGTTAAGTGTTAACACAGTTTCGATGTAATCGAGAACGAATGAATCATGTTATAGCGAAAAATTGGAATATATTTTCAATATCTTTTTTTGTCAATTCAGCGCACACAGGTTGTCCCAAAACTGTGCTTCCTTGAAAGGGATGGTTCCCGAGGTCATCGATAATGAGTTTCGATATTTTTCTGGCCCGTTCTTTCAACGCGGACGACTTCTTCCGGTCGTCCCGTTTCCATTCGTTCGTTTATTCGTATCGCTCGGCCTCGTTACGTTAGGGCCGGCTGAAAATCGCTTTTCGATTTGCTGTTAACGAGCCCGGCCGATTCCGCGTGGCACACTTCACAGGGAGGTTCGAATAAATTTTGAAAAATAATCTCCATTAATTATTTAATGAATCCCCAACAGGATGGTCGACTGAATAAAATTCCGATCAACGGCCACGAATTAATTTGTACACCAGATAACAAGCGGAAGTTTTATTCGAAACTCGAACCCACTAATTTGCGCAATAAAAAAAAATCGATGTTACTCGAGTCTCCTCCGATTAAGCGAAATTGGTCGTCGGATCGCGCCGGGCTGCGTCGCGACGCCCGTTACAAGTTTTCGAACGAGCGACCGGGGAGTCGCGTAACCCCCAAATATTTGATTTGCCCGAATTTTTAGAATCGCCGACCTTTTTCGATTATCCGGAATCTCTCGACGATCTCTCTAGCGCCGGCAGCGGTTCGCTTCGTCACCGCTCAGAGGGTTTTTTAATTTCTCTTCTGTTTTTTGTCCCGCCAGCCATGAGATGAATACACACTGGATGCATGGTCACTTGGCGCAGGTCGCGAAAATCAAAGAGCGAGCATCGATCAATGCTCTCTCCCTCGCCTTTTTTTCGGCTGGCCCGTCGCTTTTTCAGCTTCTCTCTTTCCGGTTTCCCTCTAACTTTCTCTCTCTCTCTCTGTCGCTTGTCTTCTCTCCTCTATGCACAGGGTGTACCAACTTCGTCGCGATACAAACGTCCGTAGCCGTAATGAAAATTTACGAAATTTCCGGGGGAGCCTTTCAGAAAGGTCGAACTTTGCCGATCTTACTGGGCTCGCAAGGGAAAATCCTCGACCCAGAAAATTGCGAAACTTTAGGGATACGTAGGGCTCGTGTAGCTATATATATATATGTATTCCGCAATTTTTGTTTGCTGCCCAAGTTCGCTCTGTGGGGCTAAAATCAAAGTTTCGAAATTCCCCTAGTTTTTTCCCTTACTTGCTGACGGCGAAATTATGGCAGGTGGAATACAAGCTTTTAGACAAAAGTTAGGCTTTTAAATTATGTTGCAAAGGATATCTCTGTGAATTTATGCAATTTTTACTAGCATTTTTTTCTCTTGTTAGGAGACTGCGGATTTTATGCATTTATTTAAAGCAGTGGACATATCAAAAAGATTCAAGAACATCGCTGAAATAGACAATTAGACTTTCAGCTGAACTAGATAATTAAAAGAAGAAAGACATTTTTATCATTTTTATCTCCTGTGTCTCACAATTAATGCAAACATTTTTTATTTTAATTCTTGTATTCTTGTATTGAACATATTTAAATGAAATAGAGATTATATCGGTATGAATATTTATTACTATGTCTAGACGGTGGATATCGATGCGAAATGAAAATTGTCTGTCTTAACTGCAAGATATGTAGGAGCTATTAGATGTATAAATTAATTTATAATCGTCGTATTGAATCAATAGGAATTTCATTTTAAATCTGAATCATATATCAGCTATATCGGAAATACGTTAATTGCAAAGTCCTGAGTAAATGTGTGTACAATGTGTGTGTACAATGTGTGTGTGCATATGTACAGAGTCGCCAGATTAGGAGAATTTACTGGAATTGTGGGGAAAAAGTTACCCCCTCTCCGTCAGGACCGGACATGAAGTGGGGATACAAGTCTTAAACTAGCCACTCTGTGCACAATTTGTACATCTAATATTTTTTTCTCTTAACAGAGGTTAACAGTCAAAAATCCGTACAATTTTCTTTACAGTTACAGCGATTGAAACGTCATTATCCCGAAAAATGTCGTAGAAGGGAAAAGAAAATGTATATTTTTTTGTATGGCTTCATTCATTTTAATGCTTAAGTATCAAATAAAAGTAAAAAAAGTATCAAATAAAGTATTAAAATAAAATAATTTATTTGAGGCAGTACTTTTTGAAACTGGTATTTGCAAATAGTCTAATTTGAAGAGTATTGAAAATATTAGTATTCCGTCTTTATTTTTGTCTTTATATTTCTTGTACGACTACATTTATTTGAATGCTTTGATATTGATTAGAAACGAATCAAGTTCTATTTCATCTAAAACGAAACGCGTAACGTTCATATTTGTTAGACTTTGTTCAAATCTTCGTGACGAGCCTGACTGGTTAAAATATGGATTAGGTGTCTAAAATCGACATGATTAACACTGACACGATTAAAACTTAACACATTACCGACCAGTGATTATCACACAATTTTGAAAAATCTGTGGTACATGGCTAAACTCTTCAATGGAACCTTCAATAGCTACAGCAATTTTTATTGCGACCTAACAAGTCACCCTCGATAACGTGATCTAATAGTTTTATTTAAAATTGTAATGTAAAAGAAAATTTACAACACAATTATTGAAAATCCTATTAACCCTTTGCACTCGGAGCTATTTTAACTTGAAAATCAAACGTTTCTTCTGACCTGGAATATTTCCATTCTGTATGATTTTTTAAATTTGATAGATATGAAATTGATGCGATACCTCATACAATACTTAACTGTTTGGTAATTGGTCGGATACCGTCATATCTGG